>PVJD01000852.1:0-270116 GCA_004026545.1 Mormoops blainvillei
GTCTGGCTGGTGTCCTGATGCGAAGGGGAGACCGGAAGATGCGAACCCGGAAAGAAGCACCGGGGATGAAGGCAGAGAGAGCAGACCACGTGACGGCCCAGCCAGAGGGTGGTCGTCTGCCGGCCAAGGAGAGAGGCCTCAAAAGAAACCACCTACCAACACCCTGACCTTGGACTTCCAGGCGCCAAAACTGAGCGGATACATTTCTGTGGTGGGAGTCCCCCCCAGTCTGTGGGATTTTGCTGTGGTCTCTCCATCAGGCTAAAACAATGACCTATGGAGGGACCTGGGTCAAAGGATCTCACGGCTGAAATGTCAAAACAGGTCAAGGCCAACGGCATTCTGTCCTTTCAGATACGGGCTGTGGATCGGCCACGCCTTTCCCACTGGCTCGCAGGCAGGACAGGGCCTGCGCACTGCCCCACGGAGGGTGGTTTCCGCTGCGAGTCTTTGTTGAAAGCACTGTGTTGGAAGGTGGAAGGAGTGGTGTCAGGCCGTCAAGTTCATGAAGCCTGGGGGTGTCCATGTAAGGCTCCCCCACTCCCACCCGCCCCTAGGCAACCACCCAGGATGCCAGCAGGTGGTGTGGGCCGATGTGACCGGTCACAGATGGCGTTCCTGTTTCTGTTCCCCACTGCCAAAGCAGGGCGGTGACTCTCACGTTAAACCTGATGCCCACTGGCAGAATGTCGGCTTCCTGTCTTCGCATCCGGCCGGGAGGGCCGGTTCCCTGGCCAGGACAGAACCCCGGCTGCGGGGGTGAGGGTGCCAGACCCTAACCAGCGTACCACGGGGCACCCTCTGCAGAGTCCTGCAGAGCTCAGTCCAGGCAGGCTCCCAGCATAAGGCCATGCCGACGCCGGATTCTGCCATCCCTCCCTGGAAGCAAGGCATGCCTGAGATCTGTCCTGGCCAAAGCACGTTTGTCCTGCCCGCACGCCCTCGCATGCTTTAACTTCATACAGAGACAGCGAGTCCTCCCAGGAAACAGTGGCTAGGAATTAAAGCACGTTCCCCTCCCACTTTAACAAAGGATCTGTGAGAAAGCAATGATTAGAGCTACAATAATGAACCTCTCGTGGTAAAATCTCTGGCTCCAAAACAAGCACGAGGGGGAGGATTGGGGAGGAAAAGGGCATCGATGCATCCTAGAGCCAAACTGCAAAGCTGGACTCCCCGCTGCCCTCACCTGTGCCCAGGTGAGCAGAGGTCACGGACCACTCTGAATAGTTACAAGGCACCTCCCCGCAGCAGACACCAGGGGGCGCCCCAGCCCTCCACGACCTTGAAGGACGCGCTTTGTCCCAAGCCTGAGCTGGAAAGTCCTAGGCGCCCTGCAAGCCCGTGGCTCTAAGCGGAGCCGGCTGCTTGCTTACCTATCAAGGGCACAGAGTCGGACGTCGCGGGCATGATCTCAGCCACCAACAGCATGAAGACGGTGAGAGAGAGCAAAACTGTTATCCCTGAAACAGAAACACAGAGCACCGGAGACAGACCGACCATAAGACCGCAAATCCACCTCAGAGAGGGTCCTAACCTGAGATTCAAAGAATGGGAAAGCGTCTGGGGGAGGGGCAGGTGGTGTCGAAGACATTTCCGAAAGCAAGTGCCTGGTTTTCTGTGTTCATGGGATGGGAGGTTCTCTGGGGACAGTCACGGCATCTAGCAGCGTTCTGGAGAAGTCCTCGGGGGAGTTAAATTTAAGAGCCAGAACTTTAGAAGAATGACACAAAACGAATCACTGAAGTTAGCATTAGTATCTCTCGTTTTTTCTTTAAAAAAAAAAACTACATTAGTATTGAGAGGTAGTCTCGTTTGACAGGAAAAACAAAACAGCCAGTTTAAAGTCTTGATTTTGCCACTTGCTGGCTGTGTGACCCTGCATGAGTCACCGGACGTGTCCCAACCTCTTATTTAGAAGATACAGGCCTGAGAACGGTTTCTACATGTACTAAATACGCTCTTTAGTAACCCTGAGAATTTGAGAGATTCATTTCGCCACTCTAAATTTTAAATGCTCTTGCTATCGGATGACGCTGAGGAGTTACACTGTGTAGGGCAATTTGCAAATGCAAGCTGAGAACGGATTAAACGGAATTATTTCCTGTACACAGAGCATGCTGGCTGGCTGGCTGCCCGCCCCCCGAAAGCAGAATGGGGTGGCAGGAGGAGAGAAAACCCTGGCCCCTCCCTGGGGTCCCCACGCTCCGTGTGGGATCAGAGGGCGCTGCGGTGTCTCAGGAGGCTTGACAGCCACACAGAGCTCACACCAGGAGCCCGCGGCTCAGGGCGACGTCCCGGGCTAGGCAGCCAGGGCTCCCGGTACCTCGGCGGCACCCAGAGCCCAGCGGCGCTGGGCGCTGTCCACGGTGCTGAACTCTGGGCTGCGCCCTCCTGTCCCGTCTCGGGCTCCCGCTGAAGGTGGGCACTTACCGAGGGAGATTTTCTCCCCCGAGTCTGCTGGGAGCAAGAAGACCAGGAGGGCCAGCGCGGAGATGAGCACGCAGGGGATGAGCAGGTTGAGGCCATAGTAGAGGGTCCGGCGGCGGATGGTCACGGTGAAGGTGACGTCGGGGTAGGGCTCTTTACAGCACTCGTAGAACTTCTCGCTCCGCTTGCCTGGGATGCCTGGTCGGGGAGGGGGAAGGAGCCGTCGCTTACCTGAGATTACTCTGTTCGTTTGGTTTAATGTGTCGCGCACGCAAACATAGCCATGGAGTTCATGTGCCAAAAAAAACTGGGTGATCAGTGTTTGAATAAACGTTCCCTGTTTTCTCGGAGAGTTGTTTGGGAGCATCTCAGTGATATTTGAATAAATGAGCAGGACTGCTTGATGGATCGGAATTATATGTGCTATGGACTGAATGTTTGCAGCCCGTCCCCAGATTCATATGTTGAAACCAGTGAGATGGTATTAGGAGGGGGGACCTTTGGGAGGTGATTAGGGCCGGAGGGTGCAGCCCTCAGGCAAGGGATTAATGACCTTATAAAGGAGACCCCAGATTGCTGGGGGCCCCTTCTGCCACGTGAGGACACGGCAAGAAGACAGCGGCCACCTAGGAGGCGGGAAGCTGCCCTCACCAGACGCCGAATCTGCTGGTGCCTTGGTCTTGAACTTCCAGTCCCCAGGACTGCGAGAACTAAATTTCTGTTATTTATAAGCCACTCAGTCTGTGGCTTCCTGATACAGCAGCCCGGCGGACTAACACACCACGATAACAAATAATGCCTAGTAAATGTCGCACCATTATAAATGTAATGACTGTTGCTCTCTTTAAAATCTTCCAAGGTAGGGTCCCCTTGACCTTCACCTTGCTGTCCAGCAAGACTTTAGGAGCGGAGCACGTTCGAATGATGTAGGGCGGCCTGGACTAGACCGGCTCGTTTGAATGTTTCTCACCAAGTTCCTCTGGGAAGCACTGAACTTTCTAATTGCTTTTGCTTCTAATCCTATGGCTTTCAACAAATCACGGAGAATACCGCCGGGTGCAATAGACGCTCCCGCTGAAAGCCGAGTGGAAAATCCCCAACTTTTAAGCAAGCACAGGGATAAAGCCGTTTCTTCCAGGCAGCGAGTCTCCCGTCCCTGCCGGGCTTACCCATGAGGTCCCACTCTCCGTTGGGGATGTAGCCGCTGATGTCTGCCTCCTGCATCTGGAGGTCCAAGGACCAGCCGCCGTACGACCAGGACCCGAACTTCAGTTTGCACTGCTGCACGTCGAAGGGGAACCAGCGCACGTCGATGTAGCAGGAGCTCTTGAATATGCCTGTGTGGGCGACCGGCACCGTCAGAACACACGTGTGTGTGTGTGTGTGTGTGTGTGTATGTATGATAGACATGTAGATTATATGTAACATGACTCAGCCTTAAAAATGATGGAAACCCTGCTATTCACAGCAACATGGATGAAACTTGAGGGTGTTGTGCTGAGTGAAATAAGACAAAGACAAATACTATATGGTATCACTTATACATGGAATTTGAAAAAAAAAAAAGTTGAACTCATAGAAGCAGAGAGTTGCACGGTGATTGCCAGGGTATAAGATGGATAAGTTTTGAGGGTTTAATGCACGATATGGCGACTATAGTTAATAATACTGTAGCCTTGAAATTTGCTAAGAGAGCAGATCTTAAGCATCCTTTTAAAAACGTAACCATGTGAGGTGACAGATGTGTTAATTAACTTGATTGTGGAAGTAATTTCACAGTGGTTACGTACATTGTCATCACACTGTACACTTTAAATATACTACAGTCTGTCAACTATATCTCAAGAAGGCTGGAAAAATATTAAAAATAAAAATAAATAAACACACAGGAACCCACTGGTCTCTGACCTCATGTGCTGTTCACCACACACAAGCCTGCCCGTCACGGGGTGAGGACTTTGCTCATCCGATAAGGGGTTGGGGAGTTAATACATTCTTTACAAAGTTCCATATGTCTTTTTTTTATCCTCACCCAAGGAAGTATTTTCTAATTGATTTCAGAGAGGGAAGGAAAGAGAGAGGGGGAGAGAGAGAGAGAGACACCGATCAGTTGCCTCCTGTACGCACCCCGACTGGAGATCAAACCCACAACCTTTTGGTGTCTGGGACGATGCTCCGACCAGCCGAGCCACCTGGCCGGGGCTGCCTGTCTTTTTGATCGGTGCTTTGTGTACATGTTCTCTGGCCTTTTTGCCCCCCTTTGAAGAGGAGGCAACATGGGCACCAGGGCCTCTCCACCGAGTGTGGCCGGAGAGGACCTGAGCCCACCCTGCCCCTCCAGACTACAGCCAGACCTTCCAGAACAAGCTGGGTCTGTCTTTGAGAAAGTCTCCAGCCAAGGGCTCAGCTGAAGCTTCAGTGTCTTAACATTCAAGACGACACCAACATCTCTGCGGAAGACCGCTCTGAGGGATGTCTGTGCAAATAACTAGAAGTTCCTTAAACTCTTATCATGCAGGCACATCTTCAGATTCTAAACAATAAGAGAAAAGCGAAGGATGTGCAAAATCCCAGAGGAGTTGGTAAAAGCGATGGTGTACTGACAAACAGAACTTGAAAAGTATGTATGTGTGGGTGTGTGTCTGGTGAGTGGGGTATTTTCCTTAGGTTAAAAACTGAGAGAAAACACGTGGTTCTCTAGAAAGACATGTGACAATACCTTTAAGTCATCTGAATTCCTGGAGTTCCCTCAAAAAATTAAAAATGGAGCTGCTGTTTGACCCAGCGATCCTACTTCTGAGACCATATCCTAAGAATCTGGAAACACCAATCAGAAAGAATATATGCACCCCTATGTTCACAGCAGTGCTATTTATAATCACCAAGATCTGGAAGCTTCCCAAGCGCCCGTCAGCACAGGCGTGGATAAAAAAGCTGTGGTACATTCACACAATGGAAGGCTACTCTGCTCTACAAACAGGAAGAAAGAAAGGAAAATGTTCTGGAACGAGACTGTGGTAGGAGCTGCACAGCGCTGTGAATTTACTAAAAAGCGTGGACTCGTGAATTTAAAGTGGGTGGATTGTATGGTATGCAAATTTGCTATACATCCCCAAAAGCGGTTAAAAATAAAAATATGGGATGGAAACAAACTGAAGTTGCTACTCTATAACCAAGTCTCAGCCTCAAAGCTTGTGCCCAGAACGTGCTTTGCCTGTACTTGGCTGAGCGGGCAGAGAAGCACCTGACTGGTCTGTGCTTCCCCGGGGCACACGCCGCCCAAAGCCACGCAGCTGCGCATGCTCCTGTCAACCAGTGGACGGGGACGCCTCGGTCACAGCACAGTGCCCTGTCCGGAGCAGGCCCCCCGGGGCCATGGAGGCCAGGACGCAGACACCGGAGGCTGGAGGGCCGGCAGCCCTGCTCCTGTAGCTAAAATCTGCCTCTGCTTTCAAAACAGGCCGAGGCGCCATATTCTGTAAGTGTGTGTGCGAGTGTGTGTGGTATGCGTGTGGCCTGGTATATGAGGGACGCGTGTGCAGCGCGGTGTGTGGAACGTGTGGTGTGCGTGAGTGTGTGTGTGTGTGTGTGAGTGTGTGAGTGTGTGAGTGGTGGTGATGGGGTGGGGGGTGGGAGCAGGGAATTAAGCAGTCCCAGTGAGGCGGAGATACTCCTGGAAAAGAGCGTCTAGAAAAACCACTTAATATTTTTTTTTTCAATCCTGTTACTTCCCATAGGCCACAAAGCCGTGTTCCAGGGCCACGGACCAGTCACGGAGCAGCCCACGGCCCCGTGAGCCCACAGTAATGACAGGCTGGTGAGAAAAGCATCGACCCCAGGGAGCAGTGAGGCACCGGCTGCCTGAGAGAGAGGAGAGGCGCCCATTCCGAACTGAGTCACTGACGAGCTCCCTGTCAAAGCCACCTGATCAGGGATCTGACAGGCAAGTGCCCCCCAGCGCCACCGCCACACCTGCACTCGGGAAGCTAGCTCAGCACCCTCGCCATCTTACCCTGATATCTGGCGAGCAACACGCGGAGAGCGCCACGTGCCCGGGGTTCAGAGCCTGCCCAAGGGCTCATGGGAGCACCGTCAGGACGGACACCCCACACTCGGCTTGCCTCGCTGCGGGGCCAGGGAAGCCACCTTACCTGGCGGGAGGTACTGGCAATGCCCAGAAGAGTTCACTAGCACGTTGGTGTGGAACGTGGCGTCAAATCGCTCATCGGCACTAGAAACAGGAAAAGGATTTCGTGAGCCGGTACTGCCCCCGGCGCCCTTCGCTCTGTCATGGCCGTGGTCCGAGCAGCTTTGGGAGGTGCTGCTGCTTGCTCTCCGGCCACCCCGGCTTCGGTCTGAGAACGTGTTTTGCCACTGGCCCAAGAGATCTCCTCAGACACAGGTTCGAGGGGGCCGATGTCCACCCCCCCATTTCATGTAAACTCTGATTTTTCTTCATATGCACCTAAAACAAAGTTCTGAGCAAAAACGAAGCCTGAGGACAACTGAGGAGGACGCTGGCAGATGGGAGGCTCAGTTAATGTGCAGGAGATAAGGGCGGGCAAGGTACACGGCCACTGCGTCCAAAGCTTTAGCCCCAGGCCACGGAAGGCCCGTTCTTGGCAGGTGCTTAGCAGATGTCTCCTATTTTTTGTATGCCGTGACAGCTGGGGCCTTGCTGACTCGGTGTGGGGAGGACTGTCCCCTGTTCCCACCTGCCGGGGCAGTCAGTTCCTATAGACGGTAAACGGCCTCATGTGTTCAGCTCCCAGATGCAGACCAACCAATGCAGAGCCCATACCCCAACCCTCTCCTTTACTGGGGTCTCACACTCCAGGCCACTGTCCACGTGCCCTTGTCACCCAGGGCCACGTGCCAGACAGCTAAGGACAGTCCTTATGCCCCAGAGCCTGCTGAAATTATTCAAAAGCCAACCCAAGCCCCCTCCCCACCCCTTTCTTGCCCATGTGCCCTCCCCCGGCCTCCTGCCTGGCCCTGGTGCTCCCCCGTGGGGCCCTGCCTGGTCCACGCCCCGCGATTCCAGGGAACTCTGAGGGTGATAAACGCCTTCCGTCATGACAGACGTTTCTGTGTCTGCGTGTCTTACCAAGTCTGACTAACACCAATCTCTGGTGCCCTCAGAACACAGCCCCTATGCATTAATTTTAAAAAGTGCACTGTCTCAAGAAATGTCGGCCGCTGGTCAAGAGGCTCGCACCACAGAGCGAAGCTGCATTTATTTCGGCACCTGGGGGAGCTCTAGTGAGGTCTTCCCGCTTTCCGTGGGGCCTGAGGTGGCCTTCTCTATTCCTCGGGGTCTTTAAATGGGAAACTCAGATCAAAGGACCGTTGAGAACAGCCTTCGGTGTGATGGATGCCATCGGTGACAGATGCAGAAAAAGATCCAAGAAGAGAAGTCAATGAAAGGCATGAAAATTTACTGCTTAGAAAAGTCACACCCTTCCCCAAACGGAAGAGCATATAGCATTTAGAAAACCAAAAAGCGATATGGAAGTTCACATATGATTTACGAAATAAATTTTTATTATAAGTGGCTGGGGGACTGGGCAGATAAAACTCAGAGAAGAAACGTAGGACAGAGGCAATGAGGGTCTCTGAGTACAGGCGAGGGGAGCTCGCTTAGCAGAAGAGTGGAAGAACCGTAGCTGGGTGGCTCAGTTGGTTAGAGTGTTGTCCCTTACACCAAAAGGTTGTGGGTTCGATTCCCGGTCAGGCCACATACCTAGGTTGTGCGTTCAATCCCTGGTCAGGGCGTGTATGGGATGCAATCAATTGTTTCTTCCCCCTCACCCCCCATCAATAAATGTGCCCTCGGGTGAGGATTAAAAAAAAGAGAAGCAGAGAGGGATTACCCAAGAAATCACACAGACAAATTTCCTTTTTTTTCACTGTGAGGAACCAGTCAAGGATAAGGACAAAGAAAGGTGTTTCCCAGAAGTGAGTCCTCAGAGAGCCTGCTTCCCCGGGTCATGGACTTGAGGATCAGCTCCAGAAAAACGAGGGTGAACACTGAGAAAGAGGAAGCCAACTGTCGAACTGAACCCGGAGACTAAGAAAAGGGGCTTTGATGGTGAGGTGTGCAGAGGGTCTGGAAAAGGGCTGGGGGTCCAAAGGATAGAAGAATATGAGGGGTCTCTAGGGAAAGAGGAGTGGGTGCCAATGCGGAGATAAAATAATACGCTGGAAACCGCCATGGACTTGATTAAGGACATTGTTAGTGTTTTCAGTCCTCACCCAAGGGCATGTTTCCATTGATTTGGGGGGTGGGGGAGAGAGAGAGAGAGAGACATTGATGTGAAAGAGAAATTGGTTGCCTCTCATATGCATCCCAACCAGGGATCGAACCCGCAGCCTAGGCATGTGCTCCGACCAGGAATCAAACACTCAACCATCTGGGGCAGGGAATGGTGCTCCAACTGAGCCATGTGGCCAGGGCAAGGATGCATTGTTTTTGAAAAATCTTGTAAGAAGAGAGAAAAAAGAAAATCAGAAACTCCAGGGGAAATGAAATCTCTACGAGAGAGTCATGGTTTGAATATGAAATAAAAATTCAATAAAGCTTAAAAGGAGGAAGGAAGAGAAGGAGACTAAGGAATAATCATAAAAGAATATGATTAATTATGATTCATCACAAAAGAATAATCATTTGAGATGAAGAAACACAGCCTCCCCTTACTTCCAAACACACACACAGAGGAGAGGAAGTGGGCTGAGGATGGAAAATCTTTGCTTGACAGCAGTCTGTACCCAACTGGTTTTTTTAAAAATTGATTTGAGAGAGAGAGAGAGAGACATTGATCAGTTGCCTCCTGCACTCACCCAACAAGGCATCAAACCGGCAACCTACTTAAGTGCCCTGACCGGGAATCAAACCCACAACCCTTTGGTGCACAGGAAGACACTCCGACCAACTGAGCGGCCCGGCCAGGGAGGTATCCAACTGTTTTAACGAGTCACATTATAAACGGTGACTGGGCATTCAAACGCTGAACACAGGGACCTTCACAAACTCCCTCCAGGTCATACCGTGACGTCGAAACCAGGTTCTCTGGAACCCTCAGCGCCCGCGGAAGTGCTTTCTGCAAGTGTTTGATTCCAAATTTTTCTTTTTATATTTAAAACTTCTAATAAAAGTCCAAACACACTCAAGTGACTATTGACGAATCTAACTCTTCAGACACTACCACTGTATTCATTCATGAGGCCCATTGAACTGCTTTCTGGGTGGAAGTTAAACTTCTCTTGCCCTGAGCGTGCGAACATTTGCACCTCTTGTACGGGAGTCACCCAGTGGGACCGCAGATTCATGCTGCTCTTTTAGAAAATTTACATTCTCGCTGACAATGCCAGCACAGAACCTGCCCCTGGCGTGGCATGCGCTCCCGCCGCTGCGCCAGCAGAAACCCAAAGTGTGAGGTGTGCACGGCACAGGAGAGGCATAGCTTTGCTTATCCGAAGCTTGGCTTCTTCTCGTCTGGTTTTGATATTTGTAACAAAGTCCGTGAGCGTCTGTTAGGTCCATGATTCAATTCTGGGAGGAAGGAAAAAAAAATTCCTCCCAGCCCTTCCTGCATGCAATTGGATCAATTTAATTGAAGAGGCCCTTGAGATCGGAAGACAAATGGGTAAAAAACGAGGTAAAAAAAAAGCTGTTACTATTAGCAACGGCTTACCTGTGTGACTCAGTGATTTCTCGGTATGGTTCAACCAAAGCAGAAAATTGAGATGAATGAGACCGTCCACGGTCATCATTAGCAAAATGCAGATCTTAATATTCATGATGCCAGTTGCAGGGTTCTTTCCCCTTGGCAAACTGATTTTTATACAGAAATGATATCAAAGTAAACTTATAATAAACGTGTGCTGATGCCCCTTTGTCTGTTTTGACCATTAGGGCTGGAGATGTGGTTTGTTCGTAAAAGGACCCCGTTGCTGAAAGCTGGGCCTGAGAGCGGCGTTCAGAGGTGGGGGACCCATGGGTCCCTGTGCACGTGAGTGGCCAAAGCCACTGCAAGGACCTGGGAGGGGACAGTGTCAGCACTGTCATCCACACACCGCCCGGACCTTGCAAACGTGGGGATTTCTAACACGGTAAAGTCCCGCCCAAGGCCTTCTGTGGGGGCAGGTCACGTGTACTTTCCAGCGGCTCCAATTAAAAAGATCAATGAGCGTGGAAGGCAGAGCCTGTGTCTCCTGATAAAAACGTACAAATAAACGCTTCCAGACCCCTTCCCATGATTCCCGACACCAGGTACTCGATGGCCCCGCCTTGTCCGGGCTGTCCCCGCACCTGACGTCAGAGTGGTAACCCTTGCACGAACGGGACTCGCTGGCAGTGTGGTGCCTGGCTGGGCTTTTCCTGTGTCCCCTGACTGCGTGTCCCCTCACTTCCCTATAGGTGGGTCAGACCCGCCACCCTTTAGCGCACGGGACACTGCGCCGACCACTGACCCACCTGGCCAGGGCTGGAGCCTATATAACTTTATTAACCGATGTCACCCCAATGAATTCAATGAAAAATTTTTAAAAATAAATAAAAATTAGTTTAGCCCACTCAGGGCACATACCGAGGTGGTAGGTTTGATTCCCAGTCAGGGCTCATACAGGAGGCAGCTGATCAACGTTTCTCTCTCACATCGAAGTTTCTCTCTCTCTCTCTCTCAAATTAATGAACATATTCTTGGATGACGATTAAAAAATGACATAGGTTTCAGGTGTACAATTCTATGATATATCATTTCTATGTGGTATTGCGTGTGTTCACCACCCCAAGTCAAGTCTCCTTCTGTCACCATTTGTCCCACCTTTCCCCTCTTCCTCCCACACCACCTCCTCTCCCTCTGGTCATCACCACACTGTTCTCTGTGTCTATGAGGTGGTTTTTTTGTTGTTGTTGTTGTTTTTTTGCTTAATCCCTACATTTTTTTCACCAAGCCTCCCCACTCCTCTCCCCTCTGACAACTGTCAGTCTGTCCTCTGTATCTATGAGTCTTAAACTAATATGCAAGGGACCTTTCCCTTTAGGTTGAAGATAGCACAGCCCTGGTGGGCAGCGGACATTCTCAGGGGCCCTCACAGCAGGATGGGGGGGAGCTGAGGGCGGACCGTGGCCCCCACGCCTGGGCTGCACGGCCCTCCCCCGCCTCCACTGGCTGGTGATGATGACTGAACTTCCCAACGAGTTCCTGTCTCACATATTTATCACACAGTCCCTTACAGTCACACCGGCTCCCTGTCTGATGTCACTAAGATCAATAAGCTCACCTCCAAAAGCCGTGGTATGTCAGATGCCAAGGAAAGGCCATCGGGAAGCCGTGGGATGAAAATCGGGGGGAGACGGAATCACGTGTTGCAGAATGAAAGACGAAAGGCTGGAGCAGGGAAGCCCAGAGAAGCCCTGAGAGCCGCGCCAACTCCGGAGAGGGACAGAGGGGTGGTTTTGTTTTGTCTAACTTGTAGAAAAACCCAGCATAAGATGTGTACATGCCCGCCCGGGGCTGGCCAGCCCGAGGCCCGTGAGACAGGCTCCGCTGGGCGGCTGGGGCGAGCGGCTGACCGCCTCTGAGCACCAGCTTCCCGCCCTGATAAATACAGGTGCTCACGCCAACTTTGGAGCGACGGGGCGCTCGGCAGAGAGAGTGGGACCAGGCAGAGAGGCTAAGGTTCCCTGGTGACAGCCCACGCTGTTATAACAGACGCAGCTCGCGGTAAAGCTGCTACCACTCACAAGGGTGCAAATCCCGGCTCTTTCTCTGTGACCTCTGCCCCCTGCCTGCCCTGCTTCAAACCGGGAAGCCCCCTGAGTCCTGGGACACTGTCTCTGCCACTCCCCTCACTGCTTTGCTCCCCACCAGGAGCTGGGCTCGAATCTCCCACCCGCCCCAGGCGGAAAGGCTTGGAACCTAAGTGCGTGGCTCCTGTGTGCTGCAGCCGACCACGCTGACAGCTGTCCTTCCCCCATCCAGGGCCCCGACAGCTACCGAATGTGAGCATCCGCTTCCCCGCTCCAGGCTGGGGCCTGGCCACCAAGCACCCTCAGCCCACGCATGGGGCAGGCGAGGGGAGCTGACACCCTGGAAGCAGCTGTCAACCCCTATCCGAGGTGGTGGCAGGCGGTCACCCCGAGCTCCCGCACAGGAGCGGCCCCACAGCTCGCGGAAGGAGCTTGCTTTCGAATGCATCTGTATCGGCTTCCCTCCCTCCCTCCATCCCTCCCTCCTGTCTCACTTCCTCTCTCAAGTAAACTACGTGCGCTGAAGCCCTTGTCTTGGGCAGACTTCTGGGGGAAGCTAAGACACTTGGTAAGAAAATAAATTCTATTTCATCAGCGACTCATTGATTAGCCCAATATGAGCCCTCACAGGCTGGTCACACTGCACCTGGGTATGTCCTATATGATCGCCCCTGCCCCAGACTCTGCCATCAGCCACAGGGTCATGGGGACAGGTGACAGAGAGAGGCCTGTAGCCAGAGGACTGCACTCTCAGAGCCAGATGCAAGCCTGCAGATGTGCAAATGTCGTTTTGCACAGGCTGTAAGAAAGGGATGGTTGAGCCCTGGCCAGGTGGCTCAGTTGGTTGGAGCATTGTCCTGTACACTAAAAGGCTGCAGGTTCGATTCCTGGTCAGGGCACATGCGCAGGTTGTGGGTTCAGTCCCAGGTCAGGGCATGCATAAGAGGCAACTGATCGATGTTTCTCTCTCACATCCATCCATATCTCTCTCTCTCTCTCAAATCAATAAATGTATCCTTGGGCGAGGATTAAAAAAAAAAGAAAGAAAAGAATGATTTACACCCCACAGTGTCCTAAAAATGCAGAGGCAACAAAAGCATCTTCAGTACATTCAACAAACTGCCACTGTGGGATTTTCTGCCTGAGGAGCTCGAGAATGGAGAAGCCCAGAGAGGCAGAGGCAGCCGCCCACGGCTGCACAGCACAGGGGCGGGGCGGCCGAGATGTCCCGGCCCCGGCTGCCTGACTACTGATACCCGCGAGGCCTTTCACTCTGCCCAGAGGGGCAAGCTGCGGGCGACAAGCCGTCCATCACTGCCACTCACTGGGACCATGACGGTGTTCCGAAAGGTCCCTGAACCGCAGGCTTAAAGTAAAGCGGAAAGAAGCGAGCAAGACGCTCCTGGGGGCAGCGCCTGGCAGGCGTGCTTTTCTCCACGCTCGCCCTCTCGTCCGGCAAGCCGGCCCGCTGGCTGGCAACACGGAGCCCTGCTCTCCATCCACCAGGGAAAGACAGCGGCCTGTCCCAGGGCGGACGCAGAGATGGCTGGTTTGCAGCGACCCCGCCTCTTCCGAGCACGGAAAAGGTATTATTGATAGACCTCACAAACCGTTACTGGCTCACGCTGGGACTGCAGTGTCCAACTGGAACTGAGTGAGGAACGTGATGGACGTGTCAGCTACGCTGAACCAGGGCTCCTTTTAAAGCTGCGGCGGACCAAGAATGATGGCAGGTCCCTCCTTACAGAAAAGCACCCCCCCCCGCCATTAATGGGACATCACACGAGGCCACAGGGAGAAGGTAACAGTGAGCACCTGGCGGAAAGGATTAAGCTTAACGTTTCTCCAAATCCCCAATAACAGAGCATCGGAAGGTCAGGACCTCATTAAATTCAAGCTGGTTTTGCTGCTGCCTGTGTCCATTTTTGGATTCAGTCCCAGCTTCCTATTTCCCAGGTCGCCACCAGGATTTCTGTCCTTGTCTTCCTTCTCTAGCTCTGCACTGTCACGGGGACCCACCCCTTCGCGTCCCCTCATCCCTGCATCCTGCCCTCCTCCACCTCGTCTGTGCACAGGTACTGGTTGAGCACACTTTAGCCGTCCAGGAGAGGCGGCCGTAGACCCGATGTGATATGGGGGACAGGGGCCTTTTTCTATGACAGTGTGTGCCAGGGAGACTCGTTCGGGAGCTGGTGGGGACAGGGAGCCGAGCTGAGGTCTGAGGCGCGTGAGCTGGGCAAGCTTTCCAGGCCAAGGGGGGGGCCAGGCAAACATGTGGTGGGAAGGTGTCAGGCACCCAGGTGAGCTGAACGCAAACGTCTGGCTGGTGGCTGGAGAGTGGCTGCTGTAGGCGGAGGCTGCAGGGAGTGGGGCTCTGTCACCTGCACGCAGACGGCAGAGGGACCCTGGCAACTGGCTGGCAGGGGGTCAGCCAATCACCGCATCTGAATAAGGGCTCTGCTCTCTTCCCTCCTATGGCTTTAGTGTTTTTTTAATCCTCACCTGAGGATATGCTTTTTTAAAAAAATTGACTTGAGAGGGAGAGAGAGTTTGAGAGAGAAACATCAATGCGAGGAGAAATATTGATCAGTTGCCTCCCGTCTGCGCCCCAGCCGGGGATGGAACCTGTAACTTAGCTTTGTGCCCTGACCAGGGATCGAACCTGCTACCTTTTGGGGTATAGGACGATGCTCCGACCAACAGAGCCACCTGGCCAGGCTCCTCCTATAGGCTGATCGAACGCACTTAGCTGACTGCACCTTTCGGCCACTACCTTCATTATATTGTATGACAAGTCCTCACTTAACTAACGTCCTTCTAGGTTCTGCGACATGAAGTGGACCAACGTCTAATGAAACCAGTTTTGCCACAGGATGATTGATATGAACAAGAGTTAAGTTTCTAGGGCGTTCCATCAGCATCGTAACGAAACGCTGTTGAGTGAAACGACGTCATTCAAGGACCTGCTGTTAACGTCTAGTTTTGTTCTTGTTTCCTCTAAACTTTCATTTCCTGTTTCACCGTTTTCCTGGCTTAGCAGGGGATGGCTGGTCTCCGCAGAACATGGGTTCGTTTCCCTCCCTCCCTGGGAGCACTGGGGAATTGGGGGTGACTTCCTCCCTTGATCCAGGCTGGTTCCCTGCCGGCTCTGGCTGCCGGCACGTGCTGAACAGGCTGAGGGTTCTTAAGCTGAGTCTCTAAGGGGCCCGGCAGCCCCCGCACCCCCTCGGGGCACGCCAGCCGCCACGCTGGGGGATCCTGCTCCACGTGGAAAAGCCTCAGGGAGGCAGACCTCAGGAGACACCACACCTGCCGACACCTTGACCTTGGACTCTCAGCCTCCACCAGAAAACTAATTTCTGTGAGAAACTAAATTTTTGCTGTTTAAGTCACCAGGCTGTGGTCGCTGAGGTTCATGCACCTGGTCACTAGCGGAGCCACTGTGTGGGACGCGTCTGAACTAATTTAAGAAGCTGGAGTGTAAGAGCAAGTCAGAGGCGAATAGTCTAGGGACAGGCCCACTGATTCAAGAGAAACACGATCGCCAGCAGGAAGGACAGAAAGAATGGATGTGGCACAAGAAAGGGAGTCAGCGAGCCTCCCGGAAGCAGTCAGTGTGGGACAAACACGTCGCGGGCCCCGTGGGGATCACCGTGCCACCGCGGAGGGCAGTGGTCGGTGGTCAGAAAGGACCAGGGTTTCCTTCTCTTCCAGGGGGCCACCGAAGGCTGCAGCCATTGCTAGGAACTCTCTCTCTTTTTAAAAATCTTTAGCTGTTTATCACATCATAGGCCTTCCTGTGACGAGACCCTCTGAACTCCCCATGCGAGAGAGCAAAGGATTTTAATGCTTCTGGAAATTGACCCCACCTGGATACCTGCCTTCACAGCATCTGGTCTGCACACTGGACAGCCTTGGACTACAGATGAATCTCCCATTTCCTGACCGCAGGAGGATTATGAAACACGGCCGCTATCTGCCTGTCTCCTGTCAGCTGCGGGATGAGCTTCCGGGGCCAGCGGCAGGCGGCAGGCAGCGCCCTTCGCTTGGGACTCTCCCAATGCACCGTGAGGACTGGGCCCAGGCAGTGGCCTCCAGCCCTGCCTCCCCGGGGCCAGCCACTTCTCCTGCTGTGACTGCAGCTGCTTGGTCAGGGGCCGAGTAATGCCCATCGGGAAAAATGCCTCACCATCAACATGTACAAACATATCTGCAAATCTATAATGCACAGCCCCACAGATGTGGCTGTCCTGGGCAGCGCAGTGGGGGACGTGGGCCTGCGTGCCCATGGAGAGGACACTGGAGAGGGGACAGAGCTGCTTCTCAAAGGCCACTCCCAAAGCCTGGCGGTGAGCGGAGCAATGGCCCCAAAGGACAGACGGCGCATCAGGCGTATCTACAAAACACTCAAAGGCACGTGACGTTAACCACAGGCAAGAATAAAAGCACTGCTCCTTGCGTCCTCTGGGCTCACCTGTTATAAAGGAGGATGTCTGGCTTCCAGATCTGGCCGTCTGGGAAACGAACGGTCTTCACGCCCGGGTATTCCGACACGTTCCACTGTAAATAGTGATCTGTCCAAGACTGACACACAGACAAGGACATTGAGAGTGCTTGGCTTCCTTGCCTACTAATATCACTTCGATGGGGTTATTACGTAAGCGCAAGACAAAAAGAGATCCAGACATTTATTAGCATAATGGAGTTGCTAGCTATAGAATATAAAGACACCAGGAATTAAATAATCCCTTCCAAGATGGCCCCAAATGACAGAAAATTCGCATTTCAGATCCTGCCGTCACTGTGACCACGTTCAGAGGGACACGTGCAAGTTAATTCCGGCCCACCGCGTGCCTCCCAGCCTAAGCCCCGCCCCCCACCCACCGACAGATGGGTGTTTTCTAGCCAAATGAATAAAATGCTTTGCTTTCAAAGTTTTCCATAAGGATGTTTTGTAAAAATAAATTCACTTTTTTCAACTGGAATAAGAACCAGGCTGAAAAAACACAGACTATTTATTTCCATGAAACAACTTTGTGCAGCTGCAGGGAAACTTCTCAGAAACTTCTAAAGGACTTGTCTGGGGGCTCGAACTCTAATTTTCAGGCCGGAACAGCGCTTCTGATGCCACGACCCCAAAATGCACACGTTGGGCCTTGGTGGGAGAACGCTGAGTCAGGGCACGACGGTGTAGGGGAAGGACCGGGAAATTAACTCATAAACACAGGGGCACAGAGTGCACCTCCTTGGGGCCGGGCTGGAAATTGGTTTTTGAGTGACCTTTGCCGGAGGAAGTCCAATAGCTGGGCTCCCCTGTCGCGGGACCACGCCCACCAGCCCCACCTGGACCAACTGCTCTGTAAAGACGGCTCAGGCAGGACCAGCCTGCAGTTGCTCTGTAACCAGCATCACCCAGCCAGGGTCTCGCAGGCCTGGCAGGTTTGGACTCCGCAGCCCCTACAAGCAGGGCAGGCTCCCATCCTGTATCCAGGCCCCCGAGGGCCACACACACTCTGGGGCTCAGGCCTTCTCAGATTTAGAAAGTTAGGTGATTGCTACCTGCCCGGCAGGGACCTGGGAGACTCGTCATAAGCAAACCCATCACCATGTCTGCAGCAAAGCATGCGTACGTACACGGAGTGAGACCCCAAATACCTCCACTACGCATCAATTTCAGTTTGATCTCAGAGTCAATGCGTTGGATGCAAAGTGACAAAAACAACAGTAAAGAGGGGAAAAAAATGTTAAAATTCAGTGCCGTTGAGATTTGGGAATTGCACTCCCAGAGCTAGTTCAATGGGGTGCAAGAGCATGTCCCGGAGGCCCCAGCACCCTCCGGAGAGGGCAGGTCTGCATCAGAACAGCGGTCCCAGGTCTGGGGCGACCTGAAGCTGGACAAGAGGGGATAGCCAGGTGAGTAATGTCATTTTACGGCCATACACCTATGCACCTTGTGAAGGGGGATGTGTCAGTGTCTACTGTGCTGAAGTATCACCTGGGCATCTGGACAGAGACTCACCTCACTGATGATTCTAATCAGAGGTGGGTGGTTGGGGGAGGGGAGGATGGCACCCAGACGGGCCAGTCTGGTTCAAGTGTTTTGCAGGAATGCCTGGGCGCCGGCCACACCGCGTCTGGGGCGGCCTGCTCTGTCCCTGCACTGCTGGCCCAGGCCACCCCGCTTCTCTCTCCCTTGCTCATGGCATAAGCCCCTCGGTGCCAGACACCGGTGCCCCCCTTTTCCTGGTTGCCTGTCTCACCCTGGGGGGCCTCTCTGTGTTGCTAACTGATTATCCCAGAGCCCGTCCTTGTCCCTGTCACCACCATGGTGCTGACCTGGGCCCTAGGACTCCCAGGAAGTGAGAACAGGTGGCCGGTCAAACGAAGCCTCTTCCAGTGGCACCGAGTCTGAGCTGCAGGACGCCTCCCGCCAGCTTCCCATGTCCTGTCTCCCTGCCTCGTGCCCCGGTCAGTGGCACGTGCCCGTGGGCCCCAATCCCGGCCGTTGTGCTCGCTCAGTGTCATGTGCGGGCCTTGGTCGCTCTAATCCAGGATGTTGGCCCGGTTACATTCCTCTTGACAAGAGGAGATGGGGGGCACACGGCCCCCGAGAGGGCAGGGTGGGAAACTTAGAACTTGAACTTGGCTGGGCGGGAGTGTGGGTAGTCTGGGGGCCCCTATTTGCAGCTGGCATCTGAAGCGGAGGGCAGTCTTGAGGGACCGAACCTTTAACGGGCTTGAGCCAACACTCTCCAGGGGCATAATGTCAGGGTAGAATCAAATGGACAGACCCCCGGCTGGAGTCCAGAAAATCAGGGAATTGGCTGTCAGTGGGGAAGACAATGCGTATTTGCTGTTGAAAAACTACGCACACACACGTGTTTCCTGATGTCTTCCAATCAACTATCTTGATGTCAGAGGAAGAATGTGGGCCTCCTGCTCTCCCCGTGCTCCTCAAGCTTCGTTTTCTCTCCGTGTGACAGAATGATTAAAGTGTCACCCTTGACTCCAGGTCGCTAGCGTGGCCCTAAGCAAGCCATCAACCCACTTATCTACAAGCACAAAGTGTGGAGTGACGGAGAGTTCAGAAATCAAAAAAGAGAGCACCTTAGAAAGCAATGAGGTTTACAATGTAACGCTACAATGTGAATGCGATTAGGCACATCATTAGAACTGGGAGGTAAAAAACAGGATACCATATTTTGCCGTGTATATTGTGCACATGTGGTTTTTGTGCGCATTATACACGGGATTATTATTCTCATTGTTATACCCATGGTATGCAATCATTATACCCGTGTATAATGCACACGCTTATTTTTCCCTCAAAAATTCGGGTCCAAAAGTGCACACTATACACGGTAAGGTATGGTACTATAAGAAGGGTAACATAAAAAAACCTAGAGCCAGAAGAATGGTCGAAATTCCAGACCAAGCGAAGACAGGTTTTTTTTTAAAAGAACACACACAAGTCTCCAGGCGGCTCAAATGTCTCTGCAGAAACTGAACTGGCCACTGCCATTTCTTCTCGTAGATTAAATCAGATTATGTCTGACAGGCTTCTGAAATAATAAAACTAATCTGCAGAGAAAATTCACCAACCGTTTCTTCCTGGAACCGTAAAGAGGTAACTAGAGAGATCAGCCACTTTCTCCTCCTTCGGGCCACGCAACCGGGAAGTCGGACAGAATCAAGGGCAAGTGCGAGGACGGAAAACAAAATCAATAAACTGAGAATTTATGGTACTTCATTCTTTTAACCGTTCTGCCTCTTCGATTTTGAATGTATAGAAAAATCCAGCATTTGCAGAATATGGACATGAAGCACTTCGGGGGAGACTCTGGGGACCTGGATTTCCAGAACAGGAATGCAGCGATGGGACACTCCAGGGGCCCAGTTTCCTGGGCCCTCTGCCCCGTCCTGTCCATGTGGCCGCCCTCCCTCGGGACCCTGGCCCCTTAGCTTCCGTATGGAGCTGCTCTCGTGTTTGCCCGTGAGCCAGGCTGCCCGCAGTGGCTGGTCCCCAGATGAGGAACCCAAAAAGCAGGGACCAGAGTGGCTGTTGTCTTATCAATGGCCCCGGGGAAGCTTCTACGGCTGCTGTGCTGATGACATCTGAGTCCTCCGTGCCCAGATCGTGGCCGCAGTGGACAGAGCACAGCTTTCCAGGTGGAAACACTGAGCGGAACAGAGGTTTTGACTAGATGACACCTAAGGTCCATTCCAAACCCCAGTAGTTGCAATTCCTTCAAACTGAGATGGCAGTCAGTGTCACAGCGGCCAGAAGAAGTGCGGGGGTGACTTCCCAGGTGAATGTGTCACACGTGCTCTAAAGGCACCTAGCTGGCATAGGGACCGTATGGTGGGCACCTGCGAACAGTTGTTTGTGAGTAACCCACACCTAGAAGCGCCATCGCTGTGAACCCTGCTGTCCACTCCACCTCCCGTGCACGGGACAGGGAGCTACCTGACATGTTAGCCTTCCTTTAGATTGTAAACTGCACAGCCTGATTGTAACTGGATTGGAAGAAGAAACCGGGTTTCATCCATTCTTGGGTCCCCCTCACACGGCCTACGTCAATGCCTTCCAAGCAGGTGCTCAGAAGGATGAGTTGAAAAAGCATGTGAGATTAAAGAGGTGAGTTTTAAGACAAATGAAGCAGAGGCTGCTTCTGCAAGTACAAGACTTAATTAGAACTAAGCCGTGCTTGGAAGAAATTTACAGGTCTCAGGTGGATCTTCCAAAACAAGGATGTTTATTTATGGAGCAACTGAGCTCAAAACAGTATGTGATAATGTCGTTACAGTTTTCTCTTTGACATCAACATCCTTCAGAAAATTGCCAAATCTTTATGTTGCTGAAGAGCAGTCACTTATTGAGGGCTACGAAATACAGACACTGGGGGACAGACCTGCCGGTGACCTTATATGCCGTGAGCACATGGCATATCTCTCAATGTCAACTTCGGCTCCATACTTTAGAGGGGACAAGAAATGTCCAGTTTCATGTAAACAGGGAAGAATTGGCATTACCTCCCAGAATTCCTAGAGCTTTACTTTATACTACAGTGTTCAGGTATTATTTGGGAGTGGCCTTTATTTTGTATCCCAATGATCTCAGCCCCTCCCAGGTTCACCTGGGGTTCTCTGCTTCACTCATTTGTTGCAAAGAAGGTATTCAGGGTCTGCGGTGGGCCAGGAGCAGGGCAGAGCGGCGGACAAGCCCAGAGAGGGCCCTGGCCCTCCATCGAGTGCGGGGAGGGGGGCTTGGCGCCCACTGGCGAGCAAACAATAAAAAGGCTGTCACACGGTGATGAGTGCTTTGGAGACAACACAAAGCGGGTGCTATGGGCTGCGTGTGTGTCTCCTCCTGAAGTCCCTGTGTTGAAACCCTAACCCCAGTGTGATGGGGTTGGAGATGGAGCCTTTGGGAGCAATTAGAACATGAGGGTGGGGCCCCAGGAAGGGGATTTGTGCCCTTTTAAAGAGAGGCCACAGAGCTCCCTCACTCTTCCCACCATGTGAGGCCACATGCAACGGTGCCTATCTGACCATGTTGGCAGCCATGACCTTGGCCCCCCAGCACCCAAGACCGTGAGAAATAAATGTCTGTTGTTGGTAAGCCACCCAGTTCAGGGCATTTTGTTACAGCAGCCCAAGCTAAGGTACAAGGTAAGGAGACTAGAGCTGGTTGGGGGTAAGCGGGGAGGGTTGGGGGCAGTGCGTAGGAACTCAAGGAAGACCCGACTGAGACGCGACCTTGAGGAAGGGACTGGTAAACAGTGAAAGGGGAAAAGCAAGTGATTCTTGGGGTATGAGCCTTCCAGACGGGGCGAGGAAGTGCGGGAGCCCCGAGGTGGGCACCTGCTCGGTGATGCGCTCAGGCCATCGGGAGGGAAGTGCTGGAGAGGAAGCAGGGGCGGGGCAGGCAGGGTGGGCAGGGAGTCAGGGGCCACTTCGAGGACTTCATCCGACACACCGCAGAGTGAGATGGGGGCGCCCGGAGGGGTCGCTTGAGGCTGAACCCTGATCTTCTCTTACTAGGATCACACTGACTGCTATGTGGAGAAATGATGCCACGGCGGGAGGGAAGGGCCGACCGGAAGCCTGGCCCGGAGGCCCTGTGAGAGCGGAGGTGAGAGGCGATGCTGGCTTAGACCGGGGTGGAGGCAGTAAACTGATGCTCAGTGCTTAGACCCTGGATCTGTTTTGAAGGTTGAGCTGCCGGGTCTAATACCCGGCAGATTGGATGTGGGCGAGAAAGATAAGAGTCATGGGTGGCCCTGAGGCTCTTGGTCTTAGCAAAGGGATACGTGGAGTCGCCATTCATCCTGACAGAGAAGGCCGTGGGGGGCAGGTGTGCCGTCTGGAGCCCACTGGGTTTAACAGCCTCACAGGCACAGCGGGGAGGCCGCCGGAGGGGCATCGGCCCAGAGGTGTGGCTTCCAGCCAGGAAGTGATGAGTGGCTGTCAGGAGAGGAGGTGACAGCAGAAGGACTCGGGGGCGACCGGGGAGTTAGGAGGAAAACCTAACAGGGAAGTGTCTAGACACTAAGAGGAGAAGGATTTCATGGGGCAGAAAACAGTCGGCTCCACCACGCCCTCCTGAGAGGCTGAGTAAGATAAAGGGGGGAAATTAATCACCGGAAACCCAGAACAACGGTGTCCTGCCCCAGGCAGGGTTAAGGTAGGGCAGGACTTAGCGGATTAGGGGCACAGGGGAGCTATCGCCTGGCGGGGTGGTGCAGTTCTGCTTCCTGACAGAGGTGGAGCTGCTGACCTGAAGACATTGCTGGCAATTCGCTGACTGGGACCCTTAGACTTGTGCATTGGGAGGGAAATATATATAAATCTGCATGAAATTCGTGGGTGAAAGTGCACCAATGTCCACTCTTTTACTTGGAACTGCGTTTTAAAATGAGCTAGATCAATAGAGGGACGGATAGAGGGCCAGGCACGGGAGGAAGTCAGCCTGGGAAAACGCTAATAATTGTAGAGACCAGGAGGCAGGCGCCTGGGTGCTCACGGTAAGCTCAGTTTTTCAGTGCGTCTGAAGATTCTCATTACGAACTTGTGGAAGAAAATTGCTGATGGCATTTAGTAACCTGGGGTCTGTGGTTGGCTCGCCCAGAGCCAGAGAAGCGTGGGTTTCCTGAGAATGCAAGGGGGGAGGATGGGAGCACTGGGGGACACTGCTTAGAGGGACCTATAAAGATGAGGAGGAAACCAGGGAGTCACTGGGGAGGGTTTTGGGGGCCACGCTGCTGGCGTGTCTGCCTGCTAAGCAGAGCGACCTGCACACCCTATTATGATGTTAAAGGCGATGGAGAGGCCGCCACCCAACGCGAGGCTGCCTGCAGCTGCCAGGAGGTGGCACCTTGTCCAGGGAGCAGGACCCTGCACCCAGGATGCAAGGAGGGGAGCTCGAGTCGGGGGCACAGGTGTAGAGGGTGGTCCACTCATTGGAAAGTGCTTTCAATCCTTCGGGGGAAAACACTCAGAGATTTCTGCTTTACTCATCACGGGCAGGATGTGCCAGGGGTCTCACGCATAGCTAAGCGTGCCCCTGGGACACACAGCAGATGACTGAAGGGAATTCATTTTCCATACATGACCTTCCACTTGTATTCCCGCTAAAGCTCACCTGCCCAAGGAGATCCTTGGGAGCCCCTTGGCCTGAATGCTCACCTCTCTCATTTCCCTTGTCTCAGCCCTCACCATGTGACGTGACCCAAGAACCAAAGGCTCAATTCAAAGTACTTCGTGAATGACGTTAAAAATTGGGTGATGAACACTTTCAAAGATCAGGTGTGTTTTAATTCTTTGCTTTCAACACAATTAAAGGAAAAACTCATCAAGTTGTCAGCTGGTACACCTTGAAGAAAACTATGCAGTATTTGGCATGTAATCTGGAAAAAGTTCGAGGAATTGAATAACATTGCTGAGACAAAGTGTCTTTCATTATGGACTATACATATTACTGCATCTGTTTTTAAAAGCGATAGAGTGGGTGGAATCTGTATCAATGTCTCAATTCTAGTAATAAAAAATAGTCATGTATAAATATGTAAATGAGTTGAAAACAGAGTTTCATCCTTGGGAAAGCAATGATTTCCATCTTTGTTTAATAATTACTTATTAAAATTTCTAATTAGTGTCACCTTGATGAATTTTGTACCAAAATTCATGATCCTAAATTAATCCTGAAGAAAAATTTCTCATACTTATTTTTGAAGGAAGGAATATTTTTATGCAAATATTTACATTTGAGCAAATCAAGACAGAATGATTAATAAAAGTCTTTCAAACATAAAATTATATCCCATTAGGATAAAATTTGTATGCAAAGTGGGATAGAACAGCACAGAGACAAAAAGAGACGATGTAAACTCTCTGATCGTTAAAGAGGGCTTGTGTGTGTTTTTTTAATGACTGATATGGACGTCAAATTATATGTTACTTAAATAGATTCCATTCAAAAGAGAGACTGACAGTCTTATTTTTAAATCTCAACATTTACAATTTGAGGGAAGTGGCATCAGTTGCAGCTAATTAATTTTAGGTTCGAATTTTGGATGTCACGCTGAAAACCCACGAGTGGAAGAATGTAGCACTGCAAACTTCTCGCCAGGGTCACCAGGGCAGGCAGTGAGAAGGGCTCTGGATTCAAGTCCGTCCGTTTGGGGGGCGCTCCGAGCGAGGCAGGCGCCCCCAAGTCCTAGGCACCAGTGACAGCACAGGCGCGGACATCTCCACGCAGACCTGAATCTTAAGACTCATCTCACGTGCACTGCCTTTGAAATTTTCCCAGGGCAGCCGGTCATGACGCGCAGACCTGCCTGGAGCTGCGCAGAACGCAGTGCCTGATGTCCAAGGCGGGACTTGGGACCTCCCTGCGGGCACATGCGCAGTCAGGGAGGACAGACAGTCCCGTCTTTTCTCCCGGGTCCTCTGCTTTCCCTGCAACTCACACACAAGCGCCCCAGAAGCAAGCGTGGGGAGATCCGTGGGCGGGGACTGCCCGGGTCTCAACTTACCATTTGCAGCCAAATGTTGGTGGTTAGAACTTGGTTCTTCTCGTCCTTGAAAGGAAAAAGGAAAACACTGTAACTATGTTTATAGAGTTCGAGGCTGCGGGAATGCGCAGGAATCAGAGTGCACCAAGCCCTCCCAGGCGCCCTTGAGCGGCACAGCGCCCTGGGTGAAGCTTTCCCGTGCATTCTGAGGTCATACACATTTGTGATAGAGCACTTAGAAAAGGCTGCAAAGTATAAAACAGAAAATTAAAACCCTGCAACTGCACCATCTTATATACTTAAAAAAATTAAATTAGGTGCAAAGTCCAATTTTTCGAGTCGAGTATGTTGCCAGAATATATAAAGGGTAAAACAAATATACATATTTTATGCCGCCCTCCCCAGGAGAGGTAGGGAGCTGATGCTCCTTGTGCTGTTGTTAAGGGCTGTGGGGCCGCCATTTCTCCTGGTCCCTGGGGATCTGTCTCCTTTCCTCTCATCTTTTATCTCCCAGGCAGTGTGGGAGGCCCTTGACACACACCTGCAAGGTAAATCCCGCCCAGGTGAGCAAACTAAGGGTCAGAAAGGAGAGGTGACTTGGGCCCCTTTACCGATGTTTCCTAACTGCCTATGCGTGGCATGCAGAAGGATGCCAACCGGGGTACCTGCTGTGGCTTTGCCTCAGCACAGGGCACCTAAAAAAGATACTCAACATCGACTGGCCTTTCCAACTGGGATGTCACCCGCTTTGCCTCGCGGCCGCGGCCGGCCAAGTCCATGGCCAAGCAAAAGCCTGCGGCAAGCGGAAACAGACAAGCAAGTTTTCCGCGAGAGCGAGACTGGGAACGTTGTCCTGTGGTATTTGCTGCTCAATCCCCACCTGAAGGGCTCTGCAAATTAGCAGTCTCCACCCTCTCCAGGAGAAAGTGCTGATTAGTGTGACCCCGTGCAGACATGCCCAGGGGCCCAGGCCACGAACTCCTCCGACAGGAACTGCCGGGCACAGTTCACTGGTGGCATTCGCAGACGCAGAGCCACGGCAGGAAGAACGCGGCATCTGCGGGGGCGCGGTCAGACGACAGGGATGCAAATGAGAAATGGATGCAGCTTCTCATTAAAATAAAAATGTGTTGACTGTGTGAGGAGCTGGCAGAGAGTTGGATGCATCGGCGCCCCTGCCCCAGCCGCCCACACCTTGGGCACCGCTGAGAGGTGAGATTTGGGGGGTTCTGGGGGGAGGATGAATCCTTCAGAGAGGCTAGGCTGCCTGGGGAGGGACAGGGTATGAAGCCCCGGGGCGGGGGAATCCCAGGTCAGGGACTATTTCTAGAAGAAGCTGCCAATTTAATTACAGGGAAAAAAAAATCCCATTTTGCAAAATAACACATGCCAAGGTTTCCGATGGAAAAAGCTGTCGGACTAACCTTTCTGCATTCTCTATTGAGCAAACGACCCCTACAAGAGCCATACATTTAAATTGCAGAGTTCTCTCGAACCAGTTCCATCTCCAATGTTACTTGAAAGCACCGAGACTCTCTTTTAGGACATGCTTCTGTTGCCTCGATTTATTAAGGAGTTGTTGTTTTTAATGGACTTAAAATTAGCCGGTGTGTTCCACTGAGGTGGCTTGCTTTCTTTTAATTGCACTGGTATCTTCATCTTCTCCGAGAAAGGCTTCTGTGGTTTGGGACTTCGATTCCTACCAATCTAATTAAAAGGCTTTCTTCCTTCCAGCATCTCACGGAAACCTCATTAGAGCGAGACGGGATTTCTGTGGAGCGCGGCACTGCAAACTGTAATCAACACAAAGCCGCAGGCAGCCACCGTCTGAGAGTGTCGCGGTGCCAGGCACGGGAGACTTGGGAGGATGAGCCCGCAGAAGGAGCAGAGGGGCTGCGGTGCGCTGTCCCTGCGTGGGTCCCGTCCCAGCGTGGGTCCCTGTCCTCCCTCCTGGTCCTGCCCTGCCCTTCCAGCGCCGCCCACTTGCTGTCTCCATCTCTCAGCTCTCTCAGTCTCCCCCAGGACGGGGTGTCACACCTCCTTCCCACCCCTGTGTGCAGTGTCCCCTCCCACCCAAATTCATTATGTTGAAACAACCCCCCACTGTGATGGGAACTTTGAACCATGATAAGAAATGGGGTCTCTGAGAGGTGCTTGGGTCGGGAGGGTGCAGCCCTCATGAAGGGATTAGCGCCCTCATCAATGGGCCTCGGGCTGCCCCCTCGCTCCTTCCGCCACGTGAAAAGCCAGCGAGAAAGCAGCTGCTTATGAAACAGGAAGCAGGTCCTCACCAGATGTCACACCCGCCCCCCTCGACCTTGCACTTCCAGGCTCCAGACGTGAGAGAGGGAAGCGCGCTGTTTCAGGGCGCTGCGGGCGGGACTGTAGCTGCAGCAGCCCGAGCTGGCGGCGTCCCCACCCGCAGTGGGACCTTACTCAGCTCCAGAGGGGGCTGTCTGCCCTCCAGCTGCACAGCGCAGGCAACGGAGTCTAAAGGCCCCAGGGCAACACGCGAGCCCTTCCCACAAGCCCCAGTGCCACCAGCTGCTCATTCACTCCTTCACTCACTCGTTCACTCAATCAGTGAATGTTTGGGGAGCACTTCCTGTCTGAGGCATTAGGCCACCGCGACAGGCGCCATGGGGACCAAGCAGGCCGTGCTCCTGAGCCCAAGGCGGTGGGGGGAGAATTCCACAATCCCACAACCACGCACTATAACCTCAAAGGGCGGACACAGAGAGCAGCAAGAGGGCACCTTCAGAGGGGATGACAGAGGGGCAGGCTCTGCCCAGAGGGACCAGGGACACAGTCTTCAGGATGGGCCTTAGCTTGTACGTCCTGTGACCCGGCAAAAATGAAAGACTGCAGTCCTCACGCTGGCCACGCGTCCTTAGAGGACTCCCTGGGCCCACCCTGCCCGCACCCTCTTCCTTCCTCCTGCTCAAGGCCAGTGCCAGGGGCAGCACCGGTGGGGCTGCCTCCTGGCTCCCCAGGGTCTCCGGCGGGGAGGGGGCAGCTCTGGGAGGGCTTTGGGCCGCAGAACGAGGGGCAGGAGAAGCACTGGGGAGGCGGAGCACAATGTGCCAGGCGGAAGACCCGTCCTGCCCGACAACAGTCCCGCCTGCTTCGGAAAGGACCTGGCGGCCCGTCCTTGGGGTTGTCAACACACAGGACGGCCACCTGCCCCGCTGCGGGTGCAGCCTTGGGGACCCAGTGCCCCCAAAGTCCACACCGGCCAGGGCTCCCACAGCCGGGTGCCCACGGCCAACCTTGGCCCCCTGCCCTTCCTTCCTGCACCCTCGGCACCCACCGCGCCCTGCTTCCTGAGTGTCTTCTGCGAGGGGCCTGAGACATGACTTCAGCTCTGCATTCACTGCGGAGCCTCAGCATTTGCACATCTCTGCACACATGGGAGGAACGTGGAAGCCGAGGACCAAGCCTTTGCTCTAGGGGGATGGCAGATGGCTCTGAAGTTGCAGATGTCCCTCTGGCCACAGGCAGAAGGACGGTCCTGGCAGTGCACACAGGGGTCCCCCCCAGCCCTCACTGCCCAGAGTCTGCTTAGGGATGAACTCCGGCTCCTCACCCCGGAGGGAAGCTCCCTCCTCCCTCATCCAATTAACCTCTACTGGCTCCGAAGCCGCCAGCCTCCTGTGCTGTACTTGAGCTTGTCTGAAATCCTGAAGCAGCTGATGGAGTTGAATTTAACAGCCTCTTCCTTCACAAGATGGAGGGCATGCTGGGCAAACGCTGGCGAACCTTCCAACCCTGGCCGAGAGTCTAGAATAAATAACCAGATGTGGCTCCCGCACGGCGGGATCTGAGCGTGAGCTGCAGCGATTCAAGGCCCTCAGGCCACCAGCTGGCCATCGCCGCCCTGTCCCAACCCAGCAGGGCGGCACGGGGTGGAGCCAGGCTGGCAGGAGACCCTCCGGGCCCCGGGCCCAGCTCCCCAGCCCTCGGGCACTCAGTTTCTGTGCATTGCAGTTTTCTCTTCCTGGAAACGGGGCGAGAGCAGTTTCCTCACCCACCTTCTAGGGTGGGAGAGGCTGAGGCAGAGTCGGACAGGCCGGCGGCTGACCCTGTGCGGTCACACCCACACCCACACACGGCTCTCCCACAAGGCCCACGCCCCTTCCTCGCCCTGGGACGACACAGGAGGAGACAGGACCTGCATGCCAGGGAATCACAGGGGCCCCGAATGGCGAAATACCCCCAAAGTCAACTGGCCTCATGCCTCCCATTTGTTTTTGAACCTGAGCACTTCGGAATATTACTAAGCCAGAAGGAGAGGGAGAAGGAGGAGACCAAGAAGGAGGAGGAGAACAAGAACAAGAAGAACAAGAAGCAAGAAGAAGAAGGAAGAAGGGGGAGGGGAGGGAGAGGAAACCTTGCCATCTGCGGCAGCACGCATGAGCCTGGAGGACTGTGTGCTAAGGGAAATAAGCCAGACACGGAAAGGCAAATACACGTGATTCCACGACTCTGAGCAATCTACAGTGACCAATGTCACAGAAGCAGAGAGGAGGGCGGGGGTCGCCAGGGGTGGGAGAGAGGGAAGTGGTGGGGATCGGTCCAAGGGTACGGAGTTTCAGTTCTGGAAGGAGAACAGAGAGCTTCTGTGCAGCAAGGAGACTACAGTGAATAACACTATATGCTACACTTAAAATTTTCTAATGATAATGATGATAATGTAACAATAATGATAATGTAAGATATATGAAGAGGGCAGGAGGAAACTTTGGAGAGGCAATGGCCACATTTACAGCATAGTTTGTGGTGAGGGTTTCACAGGGAGACCTTATTTCCAAACTTGCGAGGCTGTATACATGAAATATGTATGGCTTTCTGTACGTCCATCACGCCTCAATCAAGCGGCTTTTGAAAAATTACACTTGGATTTAAGTAGCTTTTTAAAATCAATCTCCCGGGATAGTCATGTATCAGCTTTCCAGTCCAAGTCCGATCATGTGTAATGTGCTCTCTTGCATTTCTACACCATCCGTCTTTCAAAAGTTATAAGGCAGCATTATTCCACTGCACTTTGCAGAGCTTCAACACTTTTTCTTTGCTTTTATGTAGATGTCGAGGGAACAAAGCAGATAACAATAGATCTAACTGTGTCTATATTCTTGTTTTCACCAGAAAATAGCTGGGTAATATAAACTCCCATTTGCATAGCACTCTGTAGTTTATAGCAAGAATTACTTCTATCTCATTTAGTCCTTCCGCCGATCGTATCTTTGTCCCAGTTTTAATGGATAATAAGTTGAGCGTTTGTGATTTTCCCTGAGTCAGCGAGATATGAAGTCTGGCCAAAACTTCGTACCCGGAATAAGAAACAAACTCCTACTAATCAATAAGGCAAAGACAGACAATCCAATAGAAAAATGGGCAAAAGGTGAACAAGCCCATGGCGTTCACCACCGAGGACATCAGTAAATGACACCGGAAAATAACACGGCTCGACCTGAAATAGAGCGCATTTTTTAAAATGTCACACGGGCTCACGCACACAGCCAGCGATCCGTGCCGCCACCGAGCTCATTCAGTACTGGGAACCGTGAGTGAGCCCCTGCGTTTGACTCTGTGCGTCTCTGTCCTGCCTGGATGTGAGTATACGTCGCCTTTATCATCCGGAGGGTGGAGGCGGCTTAAAGACAGTGTGAAAGAAGTGGAGCTCCTGGCCCTGGGTCGCCCGGCAACCCCCGATCGGTCCAGCGCAACACCTGCGTCTGAGCCATGAGACGGCGCTGCCCCCCACGCCACAACAGTGGCCACTTTGGTGATGATAACAGAAAATGGTTCTCTTTGGTATTTGTAGAGCACAGGAGTTCTCAAACAATAGCCTGGGGACCCCAGGGTTTCCAAGTTAGCAAGACATTTTGCGTAATTGTTAGAAGTCACAGGCCTGTTTCAAGAGGTTCCACAGAGGCATCCAGTGGAACTTTGCCGAAACCACAGGACATTGGGTGCCAGGAGCAGATTGAATGTAGAAGCCGATAAGAAACCCCAGCTGACTTCTATTAAAGCTGTGCACTAGGGAGATTTGCAGAAATATAAAACAATGCCACCCTTCTCACGAAATGTGCTGTGCTTGGGGAAACAGGATTATTTTTCATAAAATATTATTTATGTTAATGTAACATGGGCTTATTATAATGGTAAATAAATTACCGTCCTGGGCTCTGCGACTCAGGAGCTGCGGACTTGGGGTCACTGAACTTTTCTGAGACTCATATATAAAAACAGAGCACTTGCCGCCTCTCCAGAACGATACGAGGATTACGTGGGTAGGGTAATGAAAAGCGTCTAATACCCTGGCTGGGTGGCTCAGCTGACTGGTGCGCCGTCCTGTATGCCAAAAGGTTGTGGGTTCAATCCCCAGTGGGGGCGCATACAGGAGGCAACCAATTGATGTTTCTCTCGCACATCAGTGTTTCTCTCTTTCTCTCTCTCCCTCTTCCTCTCTCTCTAAAATCAATCAAAGTATCTGTGGGTGAGGATTAAAAAAAATTTTTTTTTCAAGTGCCTAAAATGTAGTAAAGTTCTCCATCTTTTAATTTTCAGAAACAAGGTCCTCCAATACAGAAAAGAAAATTACGGAAGGCCTGGAGAGGGGGCCCAAACGGGTGACTTCGCACCCCCTCCGGTGGCCTGTTTTTAGATGACACCCGTAATTCCGCTGGTCTCATGCTCACTGAAATCCAGCCTTGGAAGGTAACCGCTTGGATGTCCACATTTTCTTTTCTTAACCAGTTAGCGGTTATTCTGTGATGTATGAATGTGCAGATGCGAATCTTTTCCAAGAGAATGTGTGACCCTGGCGTCCTTCAAGCTCTGGAAGTTGGCCTCTGTCCAGCAGTCGTCCACCTTGGAGGAGGACTTAGCCAGGGAATTTTGCTCTTTCTCTACTGAGGCTCTCTATCAAAGCCGAGCTGTTTGGAGATATAAGTATTTCTAACCGTCCTGCTACGTACTGACAGAAAAGGAAATGTATTATGCTCCAGCCCTTTAAAACCCAGTGCCCCGAAGGGCCTGGGGCCTCATATAGGTGCTGCTCCTAAGACCACCCCCAAGGCAGACACTACATAGTCCTTAAAAACTTCTGCCTCTAGAACTGTCCAAAGTGGTCACGGGCTCTTGTCCTCTATTTTAATTAAAAGGTTTTATTTGTATTTATTTTTAGAGGGGAAGGGAGGGGGAAAGAGAGGGAGAGAAACATCACTGAGAGAGAGAAACATCGATCATACTCACCGCAACTTGGGACCGAACCCGCAACCCAGGCGTGTGCCCTGCCCAACCCAGTGAGCCACACCAGTCAGGGCTCCTATACTACCAAAGCTAGCCCTCCACATCTCTAGAATACCTGAGGAATTTTAAAACCTTAGGCCAGAGTATAACACCTTTTTAGTTCCTCCCCACAAGTCAGTGTGTAATTCCTTTTTGGCATAATCCCTCATGAGACACATCGTGACACATGGTGGGACACTGGCCCATCAGGCTGGCTCCTTTGGGGAGTTTAGATGCCAGGTGAACAGGGGCAGGCATGTCTCTGAGCTTAGCACCCTGATCTGCGCAATGCTTTTTCTTTCTGCCTTATAAAGCTCACTGCTCGAGGCCATATTAGAGGGCACAAGGCCGAGAGCCAAGTTGCTCCAGCTGCTCCAGCGTGTGAAGGTATAGGGGACCCCCAGGGAAGTGACAGGAAGTGACCCCCCCACCCCTGCTCAACCCTGACCTCGTGGCCATTTGGATGGAGCCCAGCTCCCTCTGGCACCACCCCATTCTCCGCAGGGACGGGAAGGGGTTCGAGAGCACACTTGGAGCTGGGCCTGAAAGGTCTTCTTTCCACTTCTGTCAGGGGTCAGGCCTCCCCATCTTCCCCTGAATGACACACTTGGAAGAACAAAGCCTGACAGGTGAATCACGAAGGTGACCCCTGACAGAGAGGAGATCAACCTGGAGCTGGCAGAGCTGGCCAGTGGGGGGAGTGGGGGTAATCGGGGGTGGGGGCATTTCGGAGCATGGGAGGGAGGGAGCAAGAGGCTCCAGCCACTCTTCACAAAGCATGAATCAACGTTTGCCTGAGCTCTCCCTGGACGGGAACCACAAACCCTCCGTGTGCCTAAGCCACTGCCCTCGCTGCACCCGTGTCCAGTCCTTCATGGTTTACATCACATGGAGTACCCGGGCCCAAGGCAACACCCTGTGCACAGCCAGACGCCACCAAGCACCCGAGTTACGGAAACCTGGGGGCCTTCAGCACCAGGTTTTTCCTGTAAACTCTGTCAGGAACCCAGCTGCAGGACGTCCATCAGCCCTGAGGTCACCCAGGCCGGTCTGGCTAGGTTGGAGTGTCGTCCTGCCAACTGAAAGGTCACAGGCTCAATCCTGGGCCAGGGCACGTGCCTTGGTTGTGGGTTTGGTCCCCAGAGGGGACGCGTAAGATCCCTGGCCTGGGTACATATGGGAGGCAACCAACGGACATTTCTCTCTCTCTCTCTCTCTCTCTTCCCTCCTTTCCTCTCTCTCAGAAAAAAAGCCAATAAACATATCCCAGAGTGAGGATTCAAAAAAATAAAATAAATAACACAGCAACAGCAAATTCAGGGGAGAAAGGAAGAAAGGAGGTAGGCAGATGAACACAGCTAAAATACCAGGCAGGGTCGCGAAAGGCCCACCCAGGACGGGCCTGCCTCTCACGGGCTCTTCATACTCGATGACTTTATGAAGCCTTGGATCGAATTAAGCGTGGTTTCAAAGACCAGACTCTAAAATAATCCAATGAAATGAAGGGGCCACTGCAGAGCTAAATAAGCAAACTTAATCAAAACAGCACTTATTCCAGGGCTAATCAATTGCGTGCAGGAAGGAACAAAACAGACTCGGCTGCAAATTGAGTCTCTGGGCTGAAGGCACGGCATGGGGATCATCGGAGTCTGTGCCGAGGAAAAACACAGAGAGATTAAGTCAATTAGGGGAGAGGCTGGGGGCGGAGGCGAAGCAAGGAGGGGATGGCCGGGGCTGGAATGGAGGCCACACGGGAAACGGTTAGTGTTCAGGACAAAATGCAGGAGGTCGGCTTCTGGTTTCTAGCAAAACAGCAGGCTGCACGGCGGGAACACCATCCTGCTACGAAACGTGCAGACCTGCTGGAGGAAACCAAACTGACGACTTTTTTTCTTTAATGTTTCAATTGCAGTTCACATTCAATAGTGTATTAGATTCGGAAGTGCAGTAAAGTGGTTAGGAAATATGGGAATACGCCCAAAGAAACCTGAAACACTAATTTGAAAGAACGTAAGCACCCCTCTGTTCAGAGCAGCGTTGTGTACAGTCGCCAGGATCGGAAAGCTGCCCCAGTGCCCGTCAGTACAGGGGTGGATAAAAGAGCTGCGGTACCTTTACACAATGGAATGCTACTCAGCTTTGAAAAAGAAACAACGGTCTTTTAAAATGCAAAACTAATCCCACAAAAAGATAAGAGAAATCTTCAAAAGGGAACAAATAAACAATAACAACAATAACAAAAAAAAGAGGAAACAAACAAACAAAAATACTGTTTGTGCATAAGCTGCCGCTGGCAGAACCATGGGGGTGGGAGATCAGTGGCCAGTCAGGTTCGCATGGAGCGTGAGCAGTGCCACCGTGGGACTGAAGAGAAGACTTTGACCCCACAGGTGGAGGGGGGTTGAACCAACCCCCACACTACACATCCATCCACCTGTCACTGGATCTTAAAGGGCCCACTGCTGCAAGGAAACAAAGTTTGTCTCAGTCTGGGCTTGCAATGGAAAAAATGGGGCAGACTGGTAACTCCTAAAGAAAAGTAGGGGTCTGTCTTGTGGTGGAGAATTGAGATGTAAACAAGCCACAGCGCCTGGAAATCTTCAAGCCAGGAACATAGCAACAAAGCTGCTCCAGATATGACTCAGCCATAAAAAAACAAAAAAGGAGTGACATCTGACCAATTTGTGAGAACACGGATGGATGCAGAGGGTGTTGTGCTAAGTGAACGCAGACAAAGACAAATACCGCGTGATTTCGCTTATATGTAGAATCTAAAGGGCAAAATAAGCAAAAAACAAAACAGAAACAGATTCACACACAGAGAACAAACCGATGGTTGCCAGATGGGAGAGGTTTAGGGGGATGGAGGAAGAGGGGAAGGAATGAAGAACTACAAATTGGTAGTTACACAATAGTCATGGGGACGTGAAGTACAGCACAGGGAATACAGTCAATGATGTTGTAATAACGATGTACCAGACTTATTGGGTTGATCATTTTGGAAGTTATATAAATTTCTAATCACTACGTTGTACACCTAAAACTAATATATTATATAATATATGCTATATATTATATTATACATATAATACTGAATGTCAACTATAATTGAAAAATTAAAAAAAAAATTCAATGAGCAAAATAGAATCGGGGCACAGAAACAGGGACCAGGCTGACAGCTGTCAGAGGGGAGGGGAAGGTGGGAACTGAAATAAGGGGAAGGGATTCGCCAAAGGACATGTGTGTATGACCCAGGGACATGGACAACAGTGGGGGGACTGCCTGAGGGAATGTGGGGGGCGCTGGCTGGAGGGGAGCAAAGGGGTAAAAATTGGGACAACTGTGATAGCATAAACAATAAAATATAATTTAAATTTAAAAAAAGAAGTGAGTAAAGATTCAAAATCAAACAAAAAAAAAATTAAAAGGAAAGCTGTGCCAGGCCAGGGAAACTTGAGGCACCGGAAGCAAAGAGAATAAACAAATGAGCACCCCTCCCAACAAAACACACAGAAAAACAAAAAGTATCTTTGCTTAGAAAATACAACCATGATTATAGCTTTGTGATGCAAAATATAAAATATAAAAGTGATGTCTTCCATGAGCAAGTGACAGCAAGCTAAATCAGCAGAAAGTGACCCCCTAAAATTCAAAGAACAGAAACGTCAGAGGGTTAACAGCACACACACATGTTTCAAATGATTACACACATTAAAATATCAAAAGCACCATAAAAAATAATATACTCCTGGAGAAAGTAAGACAAAACAAAAGTAAAAGTTTCTCAAAGGAAAAAATATAGTAATTTTTTTTAAATTTTTCATAGTTGACACTGTTACAGATGTCCCCATTTTCCCCCTCTTTGCCAACCTCCACCCACCCTGCCAACCCCTCCCCTCTGCCCGTCCCCACACTGTCCTGTGTCCACGGGTCAGGCGTAGATGTTCTTTGGCTAATCCTTCCCCTTCTTTCATCCAGTTCACCCCATCCCCTCCGCTCCGACAGCTGTCACACTGTTTCAAGTATCCATGTCTCTGATTCTATTTTGTTCATTAGTTTATTTTGTTCATTAGATTCCACATAATGGTGAGATCATATGGTATTTGTCATTCTCTGACTGGCTTATTGCATTTAGCATAATAATGAATGCATTATATATCAGATTATAAAGAGCTAAAATAATAATTAGAAAGGTGAGGGCAGACCTACCAAATGACCTACCATACAGTAAAGAATGATAAAGAGATAAAAACGACGAACACTTAAAAGACTTGAAGAATACGACTAAAATATATAGTGTGCATCTGAAAAAGTTTCAGAAGGAGAAAATTTAAAGAAATGGTGGTTTAGAAATTTCTAGAATTGGCTAACTAATCCTCAGATAAAGGATGTACAAGTTCCTCAAGATAAGTATGATTGAAAAACTAATCAAAGCTCAACCCTGCCTCAGATTGTACACATAAAAACCTTAGACTTTATCATGTCCACACAGCAAGAAAGCAAAGCCGAACACACAAAAATCAATGACTTTGTTGGACTCAGGCGCGGCCGACATTACAGGGCGAAGAAAGCACCGCGCTGACGCCTGGGAAAGACAGGCGAGTCTGGAGAGCATCTTAATGACGAGCGTCGGATTATAACCAGAGCCCAAGATAAATGCCCATGAGTCAGAGTGGAAGACAAATGCCCATGAGTCTGCACTGGCACAAATGAAATGACTGATTGAGTAAATACATAAATAAGGCAGCGAGAACACAAATCTCTCATGCACAGGGACTCCAAAGAACTTAGGCAGCTAGTTCACCTTGGAAGGGCGTAGAACTTAACTCCGTGCTCCTTAGATGTGGCCTGTGCATAGTGACTTGGTTCTAAAGAGCACAGTTTGGAAAGGGGAGAAAAACAGTGACTGTAATAGAGAGACCTGGAGAGCATGACCTGAAGCCAGGTGACCAAGGCCAAGGTCAACAGTGAGGTCCTATTGATGGTATGAACTGATCTTTCTCCCCAGAACGCATCACCCCAGTCTAATCGTGAGAAAACATCCAACACGACTCTCATTAGGGCCATTCCACACGACACCAGGACTCTTCAAAACTGTCAAGATCGCCAAAAACAAAGACAGTCTGAGTAACTGTCACAACCAAGAGAAGCCGAAGGAGACATGACGATTAATGAAATGTGCTACCCTGGATGGGAGCCTGCAACAGAGAAGGACACTAGGGTAAAAAACTTCAAAAACCCAAAATGAATGATGGGCCTGAGGCAAAAATAATCTATCACTGTTGGTTCATTGACTATAACAGAATGAATCATATGAATGACCGATGATAACAATACAGAGACCTGGGGGTGAGGTGAATGGGGGCTCTGTAGTAACTTCTCAAGTTCTCTCTAAATCTAGGCCTGTTCGCAAACAAAATGTTTATTTGAATAACTAAATCTCATTGTCGTGAAACTGTGGGCTATGAGAAAGAATACCATAAAAGAACATGGAGTCAAACGGAGTTTATCTACAGGGAATGACAGCTGGGACGACAGCAGGTGGCAACAACACCAGCCAGAAACCCATAAAGGGACATTTTCAAATCATGGAGAGTAATCATGGAATTCAACGTTGGATCCCATGCCAAGCTAAACTGTAATCCAGGAGTAAGTTTCCAGTAAAGATATGTTTTCAGACAAATAGTTTACTCCTACCATCTGACTGAAGTTCTTACTACTATCAGGTGTGCTCCTGAGAGAATACACTAAATTCAGAAGAAAAGAGGACACAAAAATTGAATTCTGTGTATTCAAAATACCGAAAATACTTCCAAAGGCAAATTTTTTTCCACTTTTTTAATCCTCGCCTGTGGACATGTTTATTGATTACTAGAGAGAGAGGAAGGGAGAGAAGGAGAAAAAGGAAGAGAGAGAAACATCAAAGCAAAAGAGAAACATCGACACGTTGCCTCCTGTACGCACCTTCACCAGGAATTGAACCTGCAACCTAGATACGTGTCCTGACTGGAGACTGTACCTGCCACCTTTTGGTGTACGGGATGACGGTCCAACCAGGGAGCCACCCGGCCAGACCAGGTTATTTTTGACATTTACCCTCCAGCTAGATATTTATTCTACAGTTCCATGTTTCATCAACTCCGAGATGCCGTCCGATGGCAAGACACATCTGCTTTCAAAACAAATTAAAATGTGAAAAAACGCACACCTTAGAATGGATGGTAACTGGTGTAAAATTTACTTTTACAGATAATGAAAGTTGGTAAAAATATGTGAAGTAGCAGAGACTTCTAGTGGTCTGTTAAAATGTCATGCACTCTAATGTTTGAAAGACAAGCGGGGAGAAAAGGGCCTAAATGTCCTTTTGGGTTCTTCCAGAATCAACGCTGAGATTTTTATAAATTATCTAAAAGGAAGAGAAATATCTAAGTTTGCAGATACCTCAAACTCACGCTAACAGGGAAGGCCAATGAGGATAAACTATAGAAACATGTTGCAAAAGTCTGAGAATTAAAAAAAAAAAATGACGCATGTCATTGTGGGGATGTCAGAGCACTAACAACTGGGACTCGGGCGAGGAAGTTGGGAATCATTGCCGTTTCCAAATATTTCAACAAAAACACAACCGAGGAAGCCAGGAGTAGTTACAGCAATCGGAGCTCCAGCAAGGGAGAGGCCGGGTGGTGGGGGTCGTGCAGGAAGACGGGGCAATGTCCCTGGGCCCCTTCAGAGGAGTCAGAGGTCAGGGGATGGTTGGAGGCCACACCAGACCCTGACCCACGTGCACGGCGGGGTCAAGGAGCCTATAAGGGCTCCCACTGACCCTAAGCGTCTTCCTCTCCGAGCTAATTCTGGGGCTGAGTGTTCACCCTAGTGACTCACTTTGACAAGGGACCTCCTCGTGGCAGTACAGGCTCCTAAGGAAGACACAGGAATGTTGTGTGTGACATGCCAACCCTTCAGCCTCCGTGAGGTCCAGCCTGGACCTACAGGGGCTCTGCCCATGGCCCGGCATGGTTGTCTGAGTGCTTTTTTTTTTTAATCCTCATCCTAGGACATTGCTTTTTACATTGCTTTTTAGAGAGAGAGGAAGAGAGAGAGAGAGAGAGAAACACTGATGCGCGAGAGAAGCATCAATTGACTGCCTCCTGCACACGTGTCCAGACCGGGGATCAAACCTGCAACCTTTTGGTTACAGGACAACACTCCAACCAACCGAGCGACACTGGCCAGGGCTGCTGTCTGAGTGTTTTAGGTTATCATGCAGGTCGGTTCCTATGAGGCACCCAGTGCCCAGGAACACAGTGGGGCAGAGGAGTCTGTTTTAAAGTCCTCCCCTTGTGGGACCAGGCTGGGATCACACTGGAAACTTGTCCAGGAGCACTGCCCAGACTGGAGCACCAATGAAAACAGAGCACAGCGATGCCCGAGTCTCCTGGGCTCCTGGCCCACACAGCTACCACGAGAGCTCTAGGGGCTCCCAAAGAACCTGATAAAGCTAGCGGTCCCCAACTGGAATTAGATAATCCTTTTTGCTTCTCTGTGAAATCTATAAATAATGACACCTCCCCACCCTGCCCATGGGTCTTTAGGCTCTAATTTTTCTCTCACAGACGTACGGAAAGCTAATAAATTACTGGAGCCAGAAATAATTTGGCAATTCATTCTAACTAATCACTGCAGCGCGTGAAACGCTCACAAAGGAAAATTCTATGCTTCTCCCATCCCCAGACCCAAAGTCCATTTCCCATCTAATTCAAAGCATCTTCTGACGTCCGCTCCACTTTACACGGAGCAATGAGGAGCTAAATAAACCCAATTCAGACTATTCACAGCCATCTTTTCTTATTCTGAAAAGTACTGCGAAGTGACTCGCGCCATGTCACACAACCAAGAAAAATGTTCCCATCACAAAGCAGGAGCAAAATTACTTTGAAAAAAAAATTTTTTTTGGTAATTTGCGTGATTAAATAGTTCGCACGAAGTTCCAAAGGGGTTCCTTTCCTCATAAATTATCTTTTGTGAAGTGTGAGCCAGTTAATATGGCAGGGAACATTGTTTTCATCATAAAGCCTGAACTGGCTAGGAAAAAAGGGCTCGGGGTAAGGGAAGCTTGAGTTGAAACCTACACATTAGGTGCAGCTGAATTTATACCCCACAGCTCCTCACCTCCTCGCCTCATGCTCCTAGTGATCAGCCCTTAACCTATACCAGGCATGTCCAACCTTTTGGCATCTCGGGGCCACACTGGAAGAAGAGGAGTTGTCTGGGGCCACACATTAAATACACAAACACTAATGAAAACTGATGAGCAAAAAAAAGAAAAAAAAAGATTTTAAGTAAATTTATGATTTTGTGTTGGGTCGCATTCACAGCCATCCTGGGCCGCAGGCAGCCCGCGGACCACAGGCTGGACACCCCGGGACCCAAATAAATTCGCGTGTATGTTTATATTCATTATAACCCCAAAACAATTAGTTTGTTTTCAGTCTAATGAAAGGATCCATCTTCCCTACCTTAGATCCCATTGACAGGTTATTACAAAAGATTAAATATTGAAATATTGAAAGGTTCTCAAGGAGGGAAGAAAGCCCTGGCATTTTATAATCTAGTTCAAGAGCTTCTCAAACTGCAAGAATGAGTTGCTCTCTGCCTGCTTCTTACCCCCCAATGACACATCCTAGCCTCCCCTGTCCATCCACGTGTCACAGTATTCACTCGCCCTTCTGCCCCCAGTGCCATGTAAGTTGTTCCACCCCAAGCTCAAAGTCATCCCTTCATTCTTAGCTGTTCTAAGAGCTCTGACAGTGGTGAGCTCGGTCACAAAGGCTCAGGGGAAGGGTGTAAAGACATTGAAGAAAACACTCTTTTCTGGTTCTTGCAAACTGAACCCACTTCTGATGGAAAATCTTGCCCCAAAAAACTCACACATGAAGTGGAAAGAAAAATACTGCAAAGGTTAGGAAAATATGTTGCTGCTTGGGCAGGGAGGGGTAAATTGAGGCTTCCCGAAACATGCACTTGAGAAAGAAAGTGACAGATTGCCATTCAATATGTTTGTCTTCTCTCTTCTCACTGGATTATTTTTAACCCTGAATTTATAAATAATGTGCACAACGGCCAAACACTGCTACATTCTGGAATTTTCTTTCCTCTGGGTGGATTTTTCACCACAGACAGTAGGAGATGATTACAAGAAAACAAAAGAGGGGTTGGCCACCACAACTGTGGGCCATTTCTCTCAATGTGCACGAATACAAAGGTGAGTGTGAAACAGATGTAATAATAAACCACATCACCTAGTATTTTTTTAAAGATTTTATTTATGTATTTATTTAGACAGAAGGGAAGGGAGAGAGAAAGAGAAGGCCAGAAACATCAATGTGTGGTTGCCTCTCACGTGCCCCCTACTGCAGACTTGGCCTGCAACCCAGGCATGTGCCCTGAGTGGGAATTGAACCAGTGACCCTTTGGTTTGCAGGCCGACGGTCAATCCACTGAGCTACACCAGCCGGGGCACGTATTTTAAAATGATAAGACTCAGAGCTGATGAGGATATAGCGAAGCTGACAGTTTCTATCAGTGTGAGTCAATGTAGAAACTGGTACATACTTTCTTCAAAGAAACCTTTAAGTTACTTTTAAGTCAAGAGACTTTTAAAAATTATGAACCCATGGGGTTAATTCCACATCTAAGAAATGACCCTAAGAAACAGTCAGACATCAGAATAAACAGGGAGGCGCTTTGATGTTGATGATGATTCTATTTATAGCCTCGGCAACATTACGTATAAACAAGCTAGCTGCCTAACAAAATTGTGGCATATCCGTAAAAGGGAATATAATGTAACAATAAAATTATTATCAAAGGAATGAAATCATACAAAAATATATTAAAATAGGAAATGGAAGAAGAGCATCCCATAAAATTGTACTTACAGCAATGCCCATTTTTTTAAACGATTATTTAAATTCTGGTCTGTGATCCTCGTACTTTTCATCCTGTTTAGTCACAGCTATGATCTGACTGATTATTTCAATACCGAGCTGCTCTCCGAAATCTTCTCTGGATCCAACCTGCTCTGCTAAGAATTACTTGACACCTCTAAGTAAAATGTATGCAGAGGTGACGCGGGCCTTAATATACGCATAACGGGAGGGGGGATAAGCAGCTATAATAAAGGCTGTTGCAGGTCTCTGGGGAATGAACAGCGAGGAAACATGGGTCGGGGTCGGGGCTGGGGTGACTCTCAGACCCGGCCTTATAAGGTTGGCTCTGAATATGTGATGGGTCATTGTCAACATTTTAAAATATCACACAATGCCATGGCCCATACATTTCCTCCATTAAATAATTAAAATGTCCATTTGTGTGCAGACACAGTAGTTAATACAACATCCAGTCTTGATAAAGTTCATCATTCACACAGTCATCTCACGTACAACCCTTTAATTGTCCCTGAAAACCAAAATAAATTAATCACTGGTCAAGATCTCCATCAGAAAGGTAAACCGACAACAAAAAGCCTCCAAAAGGAAATCTATGGGAAAATATCAGCGTGGGAAAGAACACCTTTTAAATATAACACATAAGCACTAAGCAGAGAAGAAAGAAATGATAAATCTGATCACGTTAAAATGAAGAATTTCTGCTCATCAAAAGACGCCTTTCATCAATAACTATGTCATAGTTCATTTAAAAATTTACAAAAGAGAGACATAAAAGAACATTAAAACAGGGAAAAGACAAGCCAGAGTGTCTGAGAAGATACGTGCAAAACATGTAACTAAGGCCCCACATCCATAATATAGAAAAACATACGAATCAGTAAGAGAAAACACAAAACAAAACACCCAGCTAAAAATAGGTAAGAGAGTCCTAGCTGGGTGGCTCAGTTGGCTGGAGTGCTGTCCCATATACCAAAAGGTTTTGGGTTAGAGTCTTGGTCAGGGTACATGCCTAGGTTGTGGGTTCGATCCCCGGTCAGGGTGTGTGTGGGAGGCAACCAATGGATGTTTCTTTCTCACATCGATGTTTCTCTCTCCCTTTCTCTCTCTCTAAAATCAATAAACATATCCTTGGGTACAGATAAAAAATAAGTACACAAGAGGTGTGATAGACACTTTTCAGAAGAAGGAGTCTAAGTAGAACATTAAGACACGAAGATGTTCTGGACTTTATTGGTAATCAGAAAACTGCTGATTAAAGTCACAAGGAAGAATCCGTCCCCACCCAGCAGAACGCCAAACGCAAACGGCTGGAATATCACGTGCAGGTGGGTGTGCGGAACAACAGGGCTTGTTCACACACTGCCGGGGAGAGCGCTCGCTGGTATGGCTGATTTCAAAACTGGTCTCATCTAGAGAACTTAAAAATATGCCATCCTGTGACCTAGCAAGGGCATATGGGACAGACAGAAATGCAAACACATGTCCATCGAAGGACCTGTACAACAATACCCATGGCAGTGACCTTCCTAATAGATGACAGCTAGACACAATCTAAATATCCACTGATAGAATAATAAATCATGTTACAGGCGCATAATGAAAATGAGGAAGCTATAGCAATGGGCAACAATGGGGGTGACTTTCAGAAAAAAAAATATTATTAGGCAAAAGACACCAGACCAAAAAGAATATGTACAGTGTGACTCCACTTAGATAACGATGCAGAGAAGGGCGAAATTAAACCTGGTGGCTTGATGCCATGTTTTCCAGCGGGAAAGACGGAAAGCTGTGTTAGATGGTGATGCCTGGGTGGGTTCCCATGCCACAACTCATTGAGTCAGTTGTGACTCTGCATCACGTTGCGGCTGTCTATTATACCACAATTCGAAGTTTAAAACACGATTAAAGACTCCCAAATGATATGTGTGTGTCTCTGTAAGCTAGTCCGGTATATTAAGGGGATCAAATGCCAATAAAACATCCTAATAGAAAACAATGAATGGACTAATGTTTCTTGACTAGTGATTTCAATTGTAAATTTTATCAATTTGGGCTTAATCAAATCTACCTTGGCCATCAGAGAGCAGCCTTGGTTTAATTCGCTTAATCTGAACTCCCCAATAGAACGTTGTACATGTGGGCTTTCTGAAACAGATGCGCTGGATTAGAAAATTGTTTTACCTTTCAGATGTTTCAAAACATTTTAACCTCTACCTGAACGCTAACCTCCTCTCCATAAAATAAAGCCAACAGGTTTTCCTGGCTCTGTATGTCTTTGCCCTGGATAAAGACACCACCTCTTTGTCCCCAGATGGGAACATTTACAGACAATTTGCTTCCAACGATCTGAGAGAAAATTTCTCACTGTGAGAATCATCTCACAGGCGGTACTGATTAACCATGGCAGCTACAACGTCTGTCCCCTTTGCCACCGCCGCCTGCAGTCCAGGGAGGTCAGCCCTTCATCTACCACCTGACTTTGAAGCTGGAGTCAGCCTCATGCCCAGGCCTCGCCCACAGCCCGTTCTCCCACAGTAGCTTTTAACCCCTAATGTGGGATTTCATACTATTCCTTATTTAATCTCACATTAGCCTCAGTCGGTTACTTGGGCTTTCCAGGAGCTGTGATCTCAAAGCTTTGCTGTGTCTTCTAGCTTTCCCCTTGGAGACGTATCAAGCCTGTTACGTCTTAGAGAAGAAAGGCAAGCAGAGGGGAGGAAGGAAGGCGAAAGGCCAAGTCAAGGAACAAGTATAAAGGACCCGTGGACAAAGATAACGGGGGTGGGCGGGAGGACTGAATGTGGGGACGGGGTGGGCAGGGCAGGGGACAGTAATGGGGGGAAACGGGGACAACTGTAATGGAACAACAATAAAGAAGTTAAATAGGAAAAAAAGAAATGAAAAAATCCACCACGGAGAGAGAAGAGTAACAGGTTGTGTGTGTGTGTGTGTGTGTGTGTGTGTGTTTGTGTGCACAGACACCGTGTTTTACAATAGTTCGGGTTTGTTTTTGTTTTTGCCAAAATCGTTTCAAGCTGATGTTGACTGTGAATAAGGAAGAAACTGAAATAAACATCGTGGGAATTGCTGGTAGAAGGTTCCAAATGACTTTCGTCTTCTCTGAGTAAAACGTCGCCTAATCCAAATAAATCAACAAGAGCACAGAGATTTTCGCTGTCATCCCTCCATGGTAAGGCTGTATCTGTTCCTTGAGCAGAATGTCAGGGATGAAACAGGGGCTCTGACAGAACCGAACCCTCTGGGAAATATCTGCACCGACAGACTTGAGAGGCACCATTTCCAAGAAAGATTCCTTTAGTCAAAGTGCCCATAATTCTCAGTCTACAAAGCTAAGAGAACGTTGCGTGGTTGTGTCCCAGAGCCATAAAGGGGTTTGCGAGGGATAAAACGTGCACCGTAATAAACCTGGATCCATCGTCAAGGTGCACTGTAAACACGTTACTATTTAGCGTTTGCATTCTGCCATCAGCAATGAGGAGCTAGGGGTTCCCACCCACCTTCAGGGAGAACAATTAGAAAAGCTGGGGAGCCCCGGCTGGTGTAGCTCAGTGGACTGAGCGGCGGCCTATAAACCAAAGGGTTGCCTGTTCAATTCCTGGTCCAGGCACGTGCCTGGGTTGCGGGCCGGGTCCCAGGATGGGGTGCGTGAGAGGCAACCACACACTGATGTTTCCCTCCCTGTCTTTCCCCCTCTCTCTAAAATCAAACAAACAAATAAATAAATAGAAAAAAAAGCTGGGGAAATGGGACAGACATGGGCACCAGGCACCAGAGAAGTGACAGGCAGTGAGGACATATGAGGCCAAGTTCAGGAGGGGCGAGAGCCCCAGAGAGAATAATTGGGCTGGGGACCGCTGTTCCAAAACATGCGATGGTTCCTAAGGCAATGCCAGAGAGGCCTGAAGTTTAACCAGATCTGGACAGGCTCGAGAGGAAGGGGGACAAAATAGGAGTTCAGGGGGCACAGAACACACAGAACAAAGGATCCCAGTCAACTGCCTCTGTTTATAGCCTAGAATGTAGACGCGAAAGGCAGAAACAGCCCCGCCCCCACGGGACGTGAAGCAGGCTCCGCATCTCCACGAAACTGCATGAGGGGGATCTGTGTTCACTGGTGCCCAGAGACAGGAGGCCGGTCACAAACACACAGAAAATGAGAAGAAGGGAGTATTTTCAACGCCCCCCCCAACCCAAATTATCTCTGCAGTTTTTCACACAACAATGTCTGGGACACAGTTTAAAAATAACCAACCAGGCTGAGAAGCAACATCATGAATGATTTCAATAGACACTTTTTAAACATTTTCTAAAATAAAAATGGGAATAGGGACTGAATATGCAATGATGAGGAGGGTTACATAATAGTGGGGCAAGAATACAGTTTTATTTTAAAATGCCTATTGGTTTATGACTTGGCCTATTTGTGTCGTTTTAATATTAATGCCTGGTAATTAGCGTTTAAGGCACCATAATGCTGTTATGCCATTTTTTAAAAGATTTTATTTATTTATTTTTAGAGAGAGGGGAAGGGAGGGAGAGAGGGAGAGAAATATTAATGTGTGGTTGCCTCTCATGCGCCCCCTGCTGGGGACCTGGCCTGCAACCCAGGCATGTGCCCTGACTGGGAATCGAACTAGCAACCCTTTGGTTCGCAGGGCAGCGCTCAATCCACTGGACCACACCAGCCAGGGCTGTTATGCCATTTTAATACTTAACTCTTTCTGTACACATCCTAGAACCACAGAGAAAAGATAGCAGAAACGGTCCCAGAATGTCTTGCATAATGGTAATTTAAGTAGTCCGTTCTTCAGTCCTTTTTGCTGCTGTTGTTGAATATGGTTCGTAGTCTTAAGAAATAACACTTCTCAGAACAGTACTAGGATAAATACTTAATTGTACCTTAGATTGCCTTTATAAACTGTGTTCAAGGTGTGTGGTTTTTACAGCTAATATCTGATAATATTAAGTTAGAGTTGTAGTATTTTACATGCTGGCTAAATGCAAGATAAGTCTGACGAAGCTCTGCAGAAGGCCCCCATAGAGATACCGGGCAATATAATAGCCCTTCGGCTACTGGGCTTCCCAACTGTGCCTGCCATCTGTGGCAGCGAACCTCAAATGCATGACCACGTAGTTGTACTGTCTTGTGACTAAAGCTTCCAAAAAAGGTGAACCTGCAATCCAAAATCCATAAAATGCCACAATCCTTCATGCATAATGATGTGTTTTATATTGGTGTATAATTATGTGTTGATTCATATCGTTCGTTTTCAACGCCTTGCCTTCTGAACATGCTTTCATAACTGCACACATTTATTTTATGCAAATCCGCACTTGGAATGGCCTGCAGATGTGTGTGTACAGGTGAACAGCTAAACAGCACGAATGAAAAAGAAAGATTGTGGAAACTGACGGTCATTCAGAACCTCACATTTGCATCACTTCTGAGTGATTTCTCCCATATTATCTCATTCCAGGCCCATGAAGTCGATGACTAATCACCGTAAGTCAGAGTATGCATTTAGGAATAATTCAGGTATTGCGACTTAACAAATTTGTCTATGTGCCGACGTGAAGTTTATATACACAGTTATATATCATAGATAATTGATCCAAAATGTCTCTGGAATCTGTCCTTTTCTCTACATGCCCATGGTGACCATCCTAGTTCTGACCTCCTCGTCGCCTGCCTACTCTTCCCCTCCTCTCATCTGTCCCCACACACTGTCCTCAGCACCCTCTATCCAAACAGATCTAGTTATATCCTCTCCACAAATATCCACCACGAATCCTCACTCTCCACCTAGTCTTTCACCAATGGGCCAGTTGAGGAACTAAAACAGACCACGGTAGGTAGCGCGGCCCTTTGAAGATGCATGTTTTGTCTTTAAAATGTATGCACACCTTTTTTATTCCGATCTATAATTTATACTTATTGGATTTAATACAAGTGTCATGGTTTGGCCTGTTTCCATTTCCAGGAACATACGCTACAGCAAGCTGATTTTGCAGATTCACAAAACCCCTGGCACATGGCCTCCTCCTGTCCTCAGAGATACTCAGACAAGGGCTCCCGGCAAAACCTAACCTCCGTAGAGGCTCCCAAGACACCTCCTACTCTCCACCCCTGCTGTCTCGGAGCTCACCTCCGGAGTTCACCTCCTTCCAAAAATAATCCTAACCGTTATCTTGTAAGATGTGTTTTTAGAACACAATTCTTACAAAAGGGTCTCTAAAGAAAAATGAATATTCCGGTCAACATTGCATTCCTGTTTTAGAAATCCTCAATAAATACAAGCACATGGAATTTTCTGAGACGTCTTGCTGAAGAACCTGCAGCCAAGGTGAAGTGGGGTGCAGCCAGTGTTCCTTTAAACACACCTTGGTGAAGTGAAGGTGTGCTCCCCTCTGCTGCACCCTCGGTCTGTCCCATTACCTGTATAGCCTTTCCTACTTTCTCCAACTGGCAAAGTCCTCCCTGCTTTAAGAAAAATAATTCTGAAACCATTCCCAGCCACCCTAAGTGGAAACACAGGGTTTTTTCCTGCAGGCACTTGTAGCCCTTTGTATAGGCTTTTGTGTTAAATTGCACCTCAAGAATCTTGGATATTTACATGCCAGTCTCCCTGGCCAGAATGTGAGTTTTCCACGTAGAAACCCTCCCTACTCATTTATGAATTCCCAGAATCTAGCAACGTTCATAAGCCAAGCTCAGTAAATGTGTGTGAAATAAACTGATGAAAGGAAAGGCTCTTTCACAAAAATAAAACATGCAGTAATCATATGCCATCTTCCTACCATGCCAGCCTGGAAATCTCTGCTGGCAGAACGGGGAACAGCAAGAAGATACTTTTTTTTTTTTTTTTGGCAGAGGGGGCGGTGTGGGTATTCTCTAAAACAGCCCGGTCAGAGTGGGCCAATGCGCCCCCTGGAACTGGATTTGTTACAGAGACTCTTGTACCAGTGAAGACTTTGTCCTATGAGGAGAGAGAGAGAGAGAGAGAGAGAGAGAGAGAGAGAGAGAGAGAGAGAGAGAGAGAGAGAATATGCCACTGAGTCTCTGTCCGTGGTGCTGAGATTCCAGCTGAAAAGCCCTGGCCCCTCTTCAAAAGCAGGCTGTGCCAAGTCGGACCGGAATACAAATCTTTGCATATTTCATTATCTCTGATAGAGAGACTTCCTTTTCACCCAGGATCTCAGGACAGTCACAGTCAATCAGTTACCGTTCAGCCAGTTTAAGTAAATTAAGCTGAGTTTGTTCGGCAAGAGACGTCACCCACTCTAAAGGAGGCAGGGGACCCAAAGGACTGGTGAGTCAGATGTGGGTTTTCCCGGCAGCCCTGCCTCTAAACAATTTGCAACCTTGAGAGTGTGACCACACCTTTCTAGGCATTAACTTCCCCACCTTTGAGCTGAGTAACTACACAATTAAAATCGGGCAAACCTTCGGTGAATCACCAGCGTGTGGCAAGTGCTTCGTCTTCTTATTATTCTCATTTTACACATGAGGAAACAGGGCTTAGAAAGGTCACGTGCTCAAGGCCACTCCACAGGCTTGCTGCCTTGCGTGGCTGGGACATTTGACCAGTTCATGGCTGGATCCACGGCCAAGGTGAGACCAAGGCTTTTTCTGACCCCACCCTCCCACGGCCTCTGGTTGTGGACGGCTGTTTTCACATGTATCTGTCTCATGCTGGAACGCTGATGACACACGGGGCTTACAATTTGTTACCGTTAAGTCTCCTAACTTGACAAAGAAATTTGCCTTTGTTTGCAAATGTTCGTTTTCAATTTGCACATCCTGTCACCCTAGCCTATGCCTCAACCTCTCGCAAGGTCTCAAATCCTTCCTATAACTAGCTTTTTAAAGGGTCTCTTTAAAAGGCTGGGGTGCCCAGGAAGAAGCCTGCAGCTTCTCGCTGAGGGGTCCTGTCCCCAAACCAGACCGCCAGAGCCCTAAGAAGGTCTGCACAGCTTGACCGCTGCTCCTATTCGTCAGCTTGTGGCCCCCGTACCCTCACACCCGTCCATTCAGTGCACGGCCCAGGCCGCGTGAGGCAACCACGGGGCACACACATGGTGAGGATCCTGGCAGGCGTCAGCCCTGGGCAGGTGGGATGGGGGGGTCCTTCATTCTCACCTTATCACGCGCCCCTTGCAGAGTATGTTACTTCACCTGCCTTGTCCCCTGTCAGGGGGTTGGGAAGGGACTGGTTTTTTGTTTCCATGCAAATGGTCGTGTCTAGCTTCCTGGTCTTTCAAAGCTGCCTCCACGTTCTTGAGGTCGCTGCAATGACCTGTGACATGCTACCATGTCCATTTCATCAACAGGAAAGTACAGTCTCAGGACATTTAAGAAACTTGGGTAAGACCAACCACGCAGAAATGAGCAGAGCCAGAACCTACCAAGGCTCCCAAGTGCAAATTGCTCCCTCGATGACAGAGAAGCCACTCTAGAAAGTACTGGTCCCCTGAATGCCCTCTCCCCCACCGCCACCGCTGCCATTTCTCTGGTCTAGCTTAGCTCGACACTAGAGCTTCTTTTCAGCCTCTCTTCCCCTGACTCAAGATGCTCATCCTTTCTCTTTTCCTGTAGTCCGAGCTCTGTAAGGAGTAATTCCTGCCTGCCTGCAGCCTCTGGGACAGCACTTGTCTTCCTTTACAGCCCCTCCTCCGATAATTTCTCTGCACCATCACGCACATTAAATATTTCAAAGCACAGTTCTATCTGTAGAAGTCCACTTTCCACACAGGTGTAGTGTGTGAAAGGAAGCCATTCATCAAGCTATTTTAATTAGGTTAAGTGATGCAATACAACTCAGTGCGGAAGTGTGGGGCCTCTTTTATCCCCACCCCACCCCTCGCCTTTGGCAACCGTCTGCTTATTCCCTGTATCTATGCATCTGTTTCCGTTTTGTTTTGTTTGTTCATTTATTCTGTGTGGTGGTTTTTTTTTTTAGATTCCACATATAAGTGGAATCATACAACATTTGCCTTTCTCTGTCTGACTTACTGCATTTAGCATAATGCCTCTAGGTCTATCCACGTTTTTGCCAGTGGCAAGATTTCATGATTTTTTATTGTTGAAATATATATATACTTCAACACATCTTTTTGATGTGTGCGACACATATATATTTGAGGCACATCTTCTTTATATGTCCACCTACGGATGGACACTTAGGTTGCTGCCATATCTTGGCTGCTACCAGTAATGCTGCGATGAACACAGGGAGGCATGATCTTTTCAAATTAATGTTTTTGTTTTCTTCCGATAAATACCCAGAACTGGAATTGCCAGTGAGTATGATAGCTCTGTTTTCAATGTTTTTAGGAATCTCCACCCTGCTTTCTGTAGGGGCTATACCAATTCACATTCCCACCAACAGTGCACGAGGGTTCCCATTTCTCCGCATCCTCACCAGCACTTGTTATTTGGTGATTTATTGATAATGGTCATGCTTACAGGTGTGAGGTGGTGCCTCACTGTGGTTTTAACTTGCATTTCCCTGATGTTTATTTTTTAATCGAATTATTGGGGTGGGGTTTTTTTTTTTTTTGGTGTTAGGTTGTATGAGTTATTTGTATATCTTGGATTTTAACCCCTTATCAGATGTATCATTTGCAAATACTTTCTCCCACTCAGTAGGTTGTCTTTTTGTTTTTGTTGATGGTTTTCTTCACTGTAAAAAATCTTTTCAGTTTGATATAGTCCCATTTGTTTATTTTTTCTTTCATTTCCCTTGCTTGAAGAGATATAACAAAAAAAAAAAAGATATTGCTAAAAGCAATGTCAAAGTCTTACTGTCTATGCTTTCTTCTAGAGGCTTTATGTTTTTGGCCCTAACATTTAAGACTTTAATGAATTCTGAGTTTATTTTTGTACATGGTGTAAGAAAGTGGGCCAATTGTTTTTTGTATGCATCTCTCCAGATATCCCAAGACCAATTATTTAAGACTGGCATTACTCCTTCATACAGGGTTGGGTAAAAGTAGGTTTACAGTTGTGAGTACACAAAAACAATTTATTCTTGTATTATTAATTAATTTAAAAGATATCTGCATGTCTTTTTCCATACAAACAACTAAAACCTACTTTGTCCGACCTTGTATATCTTTGCCTTCTTTGTCATAGATTAACTGACCATATAAGTGAGAATTTATTTTTGGGCTCTATAGTACCATACTGTTTTTATTATTGTAACTTTGTCATATAGTTTGATATTAGGCTTGTGATACCTCCCACTTTGTTCTTTCTCAAGGTTCCTTTGGCTGTGTGAGGTCTTTTGTGGTGCCATATAAATTTTAGGATTAGTTGTTCTAATTTTAAGAACACCATTGGGATTGCATTGGATCTGTACAGAAGTTTAGGTAGTAAAGGGATCTGAACAATATTAATCTTTCCAATCTATGAGCAAAGTATACCCTTCCATTTATTTGCATCTTGTTTAATTTTTTTTTTCAGTGTTTACAGTTTTCAGAGTACAGGACTTTTACCTCCTTGGTTAAATTTATTCCTAGGTATTTTATAGTTTTTGGTGCAACTGTAAATGGAATTTTTTACTTAATTTTTTTCTTTCGATTATTGGTTAGTGGTGTCTAGAAACACAACAGATTTCTGTGTATTGATTCTGCATCCTACAAATTTACTGGAGTCATTTATTAGTTCTAACAGGATTTTTTTTTTTCGAGTCTTCAGGGTTTTCTACACAGAGCAGCAGTCCCCAACCTTTTTGGCACCAGGGGCCTATTTCGTGGAAGACAATTTTTCCACCCATGGGGGCAGGGGGATGCTTTCAGGATGATTCAAGCACATTATATTCAAGGGGACCTACGGCTATGCGGCTCGGTTCCTAACAGGTCCCCACCAGTACAGGTCCCTGGCCCGCAGGTTGGGGACCCCTGGTATAGAGTACCATGTCCTCTGCAAATAACGAGTTTTACTTCTTCCTTTCCAATTCGTGTGACTTTTATGTCTTTTTTCCTGTCCCACTGCCGAGACTAGGACTTACACTGGAGTCACCTTGCAGGTGGGCCAAGCACCTGAATGAGCCCCCACTCATCGCATGGCAGCAGAGGGCGACGTCCACAGCGGTGCCCACAGGCCCCTGCCACGTTGCCGAATCCCCCAAGACCCTGATAACTAACCTCCCGTGGCTCTCCAGTCTCCTCCGTAAAGTTTCCGTCCGAAATGTTGCGGAGAAGCTCGTCGCGCGCCGCAGAAGCCACCTCCACGCCGGCGGCATGTGCTGAGGGCTGTGGGAAACCCCGGAGCCGCGCATGCGCACGCGTCCTCCCGCGCACTGCCTGCCGGGAGGTGCCCCCTGTGGGCGGGGCCAGGGCCGCGGCGGTGCAGATGCGCTGCTGCACCGCTGGCTCGGGTGGTTCTGAGGAGGCCGCGGGCTCAGGGCCGAGTGGCCGGGACACGTCGCGGTGACCTCGCAGGTAGGCGCTCAGCCCGGACAGCTCCCGGGCCCCGCCAGCGTCTCCGTTCGTCTCTTTCTTTCGTTTGCTGTCCGAAGCCGGGCCTTCTGCGCCGCTACCTGGCGGGAGCAACTGCTCCCTACATCCCTGTGTGTCTGATTTTGCTCACGGGTGGCGACCTCCTAGCCTGGGCCGCCTTGGCCCCCCGGGTGCTCGTTATTTGTAGGACTATCCAATATCGCCTGTCTCCTCACCCTCCTATTTCGAACCCCTCTGGTGGCTCTCAGCGCTTCGTCCGAGCAGTGGGGGCTGTTGTCTCACCTCTTTCCTGCTCTATTCTTCCCTCCCTCTGAGCACCATTATCCCTGCGCCGCACACGGGCCGGAGCGGAATCCAATGCCTTGCAGAGACAGACCCTCCAACCCTTCTATAATGAATAGAAACATTTGGTAAAATATTTGTATTGTGGGCAGGCTACGCCAATGAAAATTGAATATTCAAAGCAGTCTAGATGAGCCAAAGAACAAAGTTACACGGCTATTGCATAGATCGGGCAACTGGAGTGAGCACCAGGAAGTCTGCAAGGCAGGAATCCCATGGGGCTGGGGCGGCGGCCTGAAGGGTGCCGAGTGGGGCGCGCGGGGTGCGGGGGGGCAGCCTCGCTCAGCTCATCTCCAGGGCAGGACTACCAGCACTGTTCTCAGCAGGAAGGCAGCAAATGTGCATTACTGAAATGGGAGGGGGGATAAATGCTCACAGCTAGCCCCCTGCCGGAACGGATTAACCAACTGCAAAGCCCAGAGCCAGGCCTCTACTCAAAGAAACTACATACCGCGGGCATCGGAAAAGTCTATGGATGCCTAAATGATACCGAATGCCAGACTGCATGCCAACACTTACTTATTCTATATGTGGGTCTAAGACATGACCCTGTTCTTGCTTATTCCTGGCTGGGATACTTTTGCCCTGAGATTCTAAGCGCGGTGGGGGGAGGCGGGGGACAGGCAGCACTTAAGTACTATGCACAGGTGGCCGGGGCGGTGGAACAGCTTCACTGGTTCCTCCTGGGCAGGCGGGGAGACTGAGGCACGCAGCAGAGGGCAGGCCGGGTGGGAGTCAGAGCACGGGCCCGCCTGGCCCTGGGCCAGCTAGAGTGTCGCGGCCAAGCCACACCGCCCCGCCGCCCGGCCCTTCCACGGCCCCTGGGAGCCCGCGGCGGGGAGAGGGCAGCGCTGAGGCCGCGCAGGGACTCACCACGTCCATGATCTGCAGGAGGCTCAGGGAGAAGTAGACAGTGAGCGGCTGCGAGTCGTTGGCCACGGGCCTCTCCAAGGGGTTGTAGTTCTTGACCAGCTCCTTGTAGAGCTTCCTCTGGAACTCGCCTTGCAGGGACACTTCAGGAGAGAAGAGCCGGCCAGGCTGCTCAGGGAAGGCCGGCGGGGATGCGCCTTACGCCCCGCTTCCCGCGATCGCAACCACCCCACCAGCGCAGCTCAGATAAGCGGGACTAGCCCTCCCCGGGCTGCTCCCGATCCCCCCTGGCGACCCCCAAAGCTGGCCCCGGCGCGGGGCGCACTGAGCCACCTCGGTTGCACCCAGGAGGAGGAGTAGTGGAGCGTGGGGAGCCCCGCGGCTTTACCGTGCAGGAGCGACGCGGACAGCGCCAGCCAGACCGAGCGGCGCATGTTGGGTCCCGGAGCTGCCGCGGGCGGGCGCGCCCCGCGTCTCGGCTGTCAGCCGTCTGCCGGGCCTGCTCCTGCGCGCGCGGAGCCGCCTCTGCCGGCTCGGCTCGCGCGCCTTTAAAGAGCTGAGCGCGCCCCCGCCCCGCCCGCCCCCGAGCGTCTCCACGTGACGAGCCCCGCCCCCGGCCCCCACCCCAGCCGGCTGCCTGGGGAACTGCAGCCCGCGGTGCAAGTAGGAGGTGCGCCCCGCCTGCCTCTATCTCCAGGGAGCCCTCCCTCCGCACGGCGCATGAGACCACGCCGGGCGATGCCCGGGGCCGGCTCGGCTGTCCTTTGTTCCCACTCTGCTCCCTGTGGCTCTCAGACAGAAGCGGATCTGGGACAAAGCCCTTGGGAGAAAGCCGGCACTATTCTGGGGTGCCGTCCTCTTCCACGCTGGTGGCTGGGTGACAGCGACCAGGAACTGGGCTCCCACAGGTTCGGACGTCTCTCCGACCAGAGGAGACAGACTTGAGAGGAAGCCCCCTCCGACCTCCCGCCAGACCCAGCTGTTCTTTCAGCGCCACCAGCCTGGTTCTCAGCCAGGTTCTGGAAGTGCCCGGAAGAGCAGCGGAGTCGGCCAGGGAGGCTCTTCGAGAGCGGGGAGGGAAGCTGCAAAAGTGCGTGATGGCATCCCGGGTGGGTTTCCCCTTCGTGTGCTATCCTCTTTTAAAGGAGATTCAAAAGATTGAAAAGTTAACTCCCACCCCTTTGCTGGAAGGCGGTGGTGTGATCTAGGCTATTTGTGAGCCTGGGAGAGAGAGTTAAGTGCCAAGGCTCGGAGAGGACAAAGGGGGTCAAGGGCTAAGTCAAATCCTAGACTTTGAGGAGGGGGCGTGGCTCTGGAAGAGGAAGGGACAGAGGGCATTCTGCTCGGTTTTGCTCGCAGCCCGCTGGTGGCAGACAGCCGAGTGCAGCAGGGCTCCCTGGGCCCAGCAGGGGGCGCTGCCGCTCACCTTCCTTCAGGCCCCGGAGCTCCTGAACTACACCCGGAGCTCAGCCGCTGTGCGCCAGCAGAGGCTATTGCCCAAATTTCTGAACTGCTAAGGCGCGGGATTCTCCGAGGACACCGAAAACTAGGGAACGGCTCACCAAAACGTGGCTGCCCTTGAATTTACCCCAGCAGCATGCGCGGACGACTGAGCCAGTTACTTGATTTGGAAAAAGAAAGGCACAGCCTTGCAATGAAGTGTCTTACAGCAAATCCGCACCTGTTAACAGATGCACGTATAAGCAAATACGCATTAAAGGCTCGGGTAACTGTGAAAGGATCCTGAAGGAAGGACAGAAGCAGGGATCCAGCTAGGGAAAAGCCTTCCTAGAAGAGGTGACAGCTGTTCAGGGCTTGCCTCGAAGGAGGCGTTCGGCCAGGAGAGGGGACACCAGAGCCACGTTAACTGGTGAGCAGACAGGCATGCCCTTAGCTTCAGCTGGCTGCTGAGTTCCACGCCATCTGTGGCAGTCTGGATGCACACAGAGCTGGCACACGGTGAAGGAGTGAGTGCGGGGTATTGGCTGCCAGCAGAAAGGGATTCAGAGAAGGCACATAAAACCCAGCAGCATGTTGGAGGAGGCAAAGGAAGCATGGGCTGGAAGATTCTCTGGCACACCATGTCCGCTGGCCACGTGATCGCCGTGCTGATCTATTCGTGTCCTGAAAGGACCTCAAAGCCCTGCCCTCTGTTCTAGAGGGGCGTGAGCCCAGAGGGGCCGAGGGAGTTCGTATATCTTGAGTATGGTCATTTCAGATCATGCTCCTGAAAGCATAACTACCTCCTTGCGTCCCTCGCACCGCATAATATCAGAAACGTGGAAATAAACCACTTTCCGATGGGACACCAGGTCAATAGTATTTATTTATGCCCTGTGTTCTGCTAGGCGCCTGCAGGACCTACAAGCACAACCCACTTGCTCAGTTTAGAATTTAGAGTTGATGTGTGGAAAAATAAATTCTCTCTGCTGTGCCTGTAAGTAGGTCTGTGAGTTTGGCTGTATTCGCCCCCATCCACGGGACTCAGTTTTTTCATTTGGAAAATGAAGAAAGGAGCGTAGGGCATTTTGGGAGGAGGGCTGACAGGCCCCCGCTCTCACTTCCAATCCCAACATAGAGAAACGATAAGAAAACGAGAGAAACAATACATACTGGAGCTCTGAAAGGCAGGGGCGAGAAAGTCCATGGGCAGAGTAAACAGGAAACAGCGACCTCCCCCAGCTTGAGAACAGGACAGTCTGAAAAAAACTATAAAGTATGTTTAAAGTGTAAAGCTTTGGATCATGGTGGGAAATGTCAACTGACGTCCCGACTTTAAGGAAGGGAAGCTGAGAAACATAGCCTTCTTACTGGGCTGGGGACGAGAGGCTTAGTAGGAATTGGCTCACCTGATTATAAATATAGCTGTATGTATAGTGGGCACCTGGCCCGCAACCCAGGCATGTCCCCTGACTGGGAATGGAACCAGCGACCTTTGGTTCGCAGGCCAGCACTCAATCCACTGAGACTCACCAAGCAGAACTGTATTATTTGCCATACAGACAAATGTACACCTACTTTTGCTCCACACTGTATAGGAATATTCATACATGAAAGCCATATATATCTTATATATACAACTTAACATGATTATCTATAGATATAGCTATGCATCTTGATATAGATGCATATTTCTCAGAAGAGCCCTGCTGGCTCCTAGAACTTGCGAATGTTCAGCTTTAGTAGATACTGACAATTTCTTAACATGTTTGTCCTAATTACATTCCCACCACAGTGTGCGAGTGATCAAGCTGCTTTGTATACTCACCCATCGTCTCCGATTCAATACCAGACATTCTAGCTTATAGATAATTTGATCTCATTGTGCCTTTTAATTTGCATTTCCTTGATGACTAAGGAAGTTGCTTTTCATATGTTTATTGGTATTTGGAACATCCTTTTTTGTGAAGTGATTTTCAAGATTTTTTGCCCATTTTTTTTCTATTGGATTGTCTGTCTTTTTCTTAGTTATTCGTAGGAATTCTTTCTTTGCTCAGGATAGGAGTCCTTTCTCAGACATATATATTGCAATTTTTTTTTTTACAACTCTGCGGCTTCATTTTTGCTTTCTTAATGTATCTTTTGAGGAACAGATGTTCTTACTCTTAGTGTAGTCCAATTTATCGACATTTCCAATCAGTTTGTATTGTCTGTGTCCTGCTTTGAATTTCTTTGTCTACCCCAAGGTCATGAAGATATCATGTTACGTTGATTCAAAGAGCTTTAGGATTTTAACTTGCACATTGAAATTTTTCCCCCATCCAGAATTATCTCTTGCATATGCTCTGAAGGATAGTATATAGTATACTTCATGCTACAGTAGAATAGAGCAGAGTATATAGTATTCCTATGAAGTGTAGGAATAGAGATGCATTATTTTATACGGGTATTCAGTTGACCCAATGCCATTTAATGAAACGGTGATCTTTTTTCTCCCTATTTTGCCATGTCACTTTTGTGTATCAGATGACAGTACATATGTGGGCCTAATCTATTTGCTTATCTTACTTATCCTTGTACCAATATCACATTCTCTTAACTCCTATAACATTATAATAGGCCTTTCTACTTGATAGTGTGTATATTTTTATGCTGTTTTTCTCTTTCTTCAAGATCGCCTTGGGTATTCTTGACTCTTTTCATCTTGATGTCATTACGATTCCCTTATAATTGGGGAGGAGAGAATCTGTGGAGATTTTACACTGATTCGGGGAGAATTGAGGTCTTTACCACACCGAGGCCTCTAATCTCTGAACATAGTGTTTTCTTCCATTTATCTAGATCTTCTCTAATTTTTCTCAATAATATTTTATAGTTTTCAGGGTAGATATTTTGGAACACTTCCATAAGAACTATTCACAGACACTTGATGTTTTATGCTGTTAAAAAGACAGGGCGTGGGGGGCGGTGGAAGTAAGCAAAAGGAAGATACAGGGAGGTGGAAAGACCCCCTACTTGAGCTTCCAATGCAGGTGATGTTTTATTGAGTTGTATGCTTTCAGCAGCATGCTTTCATTAACCAATGTCACCCCAGTGAATTCATTTAAAACTCTTTAAAAAATTAAAATTAAAGAATTTTAATAAAAAACATCTCTTATTTTATAATTGTTGCATGGGTAGAAGACCGTTTGATATTTGCATGTCATTCTTGTATCCAGTGCAATTCTAAACTCACTAATTCTAGTCGTTTCTCTATAGATTTTTAAAAATGTACACAATCAGAACGGCTGCCACATCAAAGAGTTTTAAACTTTTCTTTCCGATCCTTATTCTTTCGTTTCTTTTTCTTGACCTGTTTTACAAGCTAGGACCATCAAATTCAATATTTAATGGAAGTTACAGTTCATTCCTGATCTCGGGTAGAAGGCCTTCAATAATTTACCACTGCATTAGTGTTCTGGGACTTCCAGAACAAAGTACCGAACACTGGCTGACTTGAAACACAGGAATTTATTGTCTCACAGTTGTGGAGGCAAGAAGTCTGAAATCAAGGTGTCAGCCTGTTCCCTCTGAAATTCTGCACAGAATCTTCTCTCGAGCCTCCTTGGTTTTGGGTGGCGTCAGCGTTCCCTGGTGTTCCTTGGCCTGTAGCTGCGGCACTCCAGTCTCTGTACACCCCCATCATCGCCCCTCTGTGTCTATGTTCAAATTTCTCTTTTTAAAAAAAAAAATTTTTTTTTTTTTAGAGAAAGTGAAAAAGAGATAAACATTGGTTTCTTGTTCCACTTATTTATGCATTCATTGGTTGACGCTTGTATGTGCCCTGACTGGGGATCGAACCCACAGCCCTGGCATATTAGGACAATGCTCTAACCACCTGAGCTACCTGGCCAGCATTAAATTTCCCTCTTCTTGCAGGGATAGCAGGCATTTTTGATATGGCCCACCTTAATATTCTCATGATAACTTTCTTACGTCTGCAAAGACCCTATTTCCAAATAAGGTCACATTCACAGGTACTCAGGGTTGGGACGTCAATGTGTCTTTTTGGGGGACAGAATTAAACCCACAATAACCAGTAAGGAAAATATTAGCTGTAGTTATTTTTTAAAATGTTTTGTTTTATTTTGTTTCTCCCCCCACCCCCCGCATCATCCTTTACACCAGAAAGAAATCCCCTTCTATATTTACTCAAATAAGAATTTTTAAGTTATTAACTGACTTCCTCTAATGAGTTTGGGGGCTTATCTTCCAGTTCCTATGACAGATTGTGGAAAATAGGAGTTACATGTTCCTTGAGAGTTTGGCAGAACTTACTTATGTGATATTGCCTCAGTCTATAAAGGGATAATTCGATCACCATTTCAATACTTGTGATTGATCTTTACCTTTTTTTCTCTCTTCTGGCGCCAAACTGAGTTTTTAAAGTTTCTTTTTTTTTTCAGGAAATTTCTCAATTCATCTAGGTGTTTATAGTTAGTCCTCAACAGTCATTCATAATATGCTTGTCAATAAATTTTAAATTGCTTTTAAAATTTATATCAAATAAATACTTACCTTTCTAGTGAAGAACAAATCTCCCAATACTTCCAAACCATTAATAATTCCCCATTTTTCCCAGGGACCCTTCCTGTGTAATCTTTACCCTGCTTTAATCAAGTTCTTGTCCAATTTTCGTTCTAGAGTTTCCTCTTATTATCATACTAAGAATTATCTACTCGTATTCTGAAATAGCTAATTTTTTTAGACCTCATGCTTTCCTCTTAATTACTGTCATATTTTACTTATTTTAAAAAAGATTTTATTTATTTATTTTTAGACAGAGGGGAAGGGAGGGAGAAAGAAAGGGAGAGAAACATCCATGTGTGGCTGCCTCTCACACGGCCCCCAACTGGGGGCCTGGCCTGCAACCCAGGCATGTGCCCTGACTGGGGAATTGAACCGGCCACCTTTTGGTTCACAGACGGGCACCCAATCCACTGAGCCACACCAGCCAGGGCTACTGTCATATTTTCTCACTTTCACATGTGGCACAACAATCCCATTTTGAGACCTTACTCTCTGAAAGCACCTTTATTGTACCCTCGTAGGATATTGATTGACTAGGCTGTGTAGAAGTCTGCCTTGGAACTCACGTTTCTCTAGGAAGGTAAAGGCATTGTTTCTTGTCTGAGGTGTTTTAATAACATCTTTTGTAGTCGTCATTTTTTGTGCATTTTGTCCTCACCGTCCCCCATTGCTCTCACATATGGGTGGTGAGTTTCTTGTCATTTCAGAAGGATCTCTCATCCGGAGGCCCGCGATTCTGAGACTTTTGATATTATTTCATTGCTGTTTGCCTTTTTTTCTTTTTATCTGATCTCATTTTGGGGCACTTCATTTGCATGTAGGCCTTCCCAGATTGGTCTTTTTCTTTCTCTTATAGTTTATCTAATCGTTGTTTTGCTCTATACCCTTGAAGAATAACTCTACTTTATCTTCCAGCCTTGCAATTAAATGTATTGCTTTTCCCATCATATTTTTGATTTCCAAGAATTTTTTGTCTCTGAATGCTCTTTAAAAGCATCCTGTTTTTATCCCATGGATGAAATATCCTCTGTTATATTCGTTGGCCTCACTCCTCGGAGGCACTTAGCTTCCTGGTAACTCAGATGCCATTAGTCCTTTCACTTTGCAACTTTTAAAAGTTTCTAACATCTATTAACTGATGTCATCTTATTTGCTTTGCTCCTCTGCACTGATGTTATGTATTCCCTCTTTATTCTGGTATTAGGGGAATGTTTCAAATAAAATCCCTTTAATTAAAAAACAAACCTCTAGTATATTTATGTTAATTTCCCTTCATTTGCTAGGCATTCTGTTTATTTGCATGCTTGCTTTTTGGTGAATAAATCACGAATTAGTCGCTATAGTCAGCTTCTGATAGCTATGTTTTATATTTGTAATCGGCTTCTTTGGGGAAAATTGAAAAACCATTTCTAGAAGTGCATACTTAGTAAATGAATTCTGAAAGGGAAGCACCAGATGAGGTCATTATCGACCTTAAAATAATATATTAAAAACAACTTCAATAAAACCGGTGTATATTAGCACATGAGCAATGGAATATTCTAGACAGCCCAGACTGAGCCATGTATGTATTTAGGGATATGATATACAATGGTGGTTACATAACTGTCAGTGAAAATGTGTTTATTAGTAGATGGTGTTGGGGAAACAAACCAACTACCTGTAGAGGGAAAGCTGGCTTTCTGCCTTACAAAAACATGTACAAGAATGGGAAGTACGCACAAGAAGTAGCATTAAATAGGTTACAGTTCTATAAAGAAAGTACATCTGTTAAGCTAATAAAAGAACTTGCGGCATGCCTTTGTGAATTTGAACGGAGACGTCTTTCTGAACTAAAATCCAAAAGTCACGCACAGGAAAATACGGACCGATGGACTTGGCCCGTTCAGAATTTGTGCTTTCTGTTTAGCAAAGGTGAAGTTAAAATACAGATGACATATGGAGCTTGCCTCTTTTGAGTATGTGGAACATACAGAGTACTACTGAAAATCCTCAAGCGAAAGACCAACAATCCAACAGAAAAAAATAAAAATGGGCGAGAAGCATAAGAAAGGTTTTCAGGTGGAACAGCAGACAGAGTACCTCACTGAACAAGTATATCTTTAACCTCACTAGTCATCTCAGGTACGCAGATTTAAACATCATGTTACCTTCTTGGCATCAGGTGGGCCCAAATGAGAAAATCTGACGGTGTTACATGCTACTGGGATTTGGGGAACTGGGCATCTGTGTTTACTTTGGGAACTGAACGGCGGCGGAGCCATTCCATAGGGCGGTCAGGTGGAGTGGCGTATGTGTAGCCCTCTGACCCCACAGTCCCCCTCCAGGGCATGTTCCCTGACAAGTGTCGGTGATGCGCACCAAAGACCAGCACGAGGACAGCCGTCTTGCATAGACAGCAGGCAGCTAGAGACAAACTGGGTAGCCTTCCTCATGGAAATAAATGGATAACGATGTGTATGTGCACCGTGCAGGTCTCAGGCAATATTTACATTCACCACACGTGCACAAAACAACGCAAGGCCCTGGAAGCCGGGTAGCTCAGTTGGTTAGAGTGTTGTCCTGATACGCCAACGTTGCAGGTTCGATCCCTGGTCAGGGCACGTAAAAGGAGCAACCAATAAGTGCATGAATGAGTGGAACAACAAATCAATGTTTCTCTCTCTCTCCCTAAAATCAGTAAGTAAAAATTAAAGTAATTCTATATCATGTGTATTTTTAAGTGAAATGATTTAAAATGTTGTCAAAGGACATTCTTCAGGTACAATGTATGTACATTGTGAAGGTCAGGGTGGGGCATAGAATGGGAATGAAGGGAAAATTAGCAACTAATATAAGCAAATAAATAAATAATGAATGAATGAAATAACCCAAAAGGGACTTTGCAGATAAAACTGATAGTGTATACGCCGTAGACCGAAGAACATAATTAGGGTACTTTTGTTCATCTGTGGTCCTAGGAAGTAAAACTTGTTAAAAAACTAGATGTCAGTGACTAAAAGGTCACGTCTGGAGAAACTCCCCACGCAGCGGGCGAGGTGGATGAAGTAGCTGCAGAAATGGCCGTTATTCTCTGGGGGACAGACACCTGACCACCCGATTGAACACGACTCTATAATATGATAGAAAATCGATCAGGGGAAACAGGACCGTGACCTTTCGGTGACATTCCAGGGAAGAATGTTTTCTAAATTCCGTTAGCACCAAGAGGGATGATTTGGATTTAAGGTTTGAGATATCTGATCGCAGGTGTGGGGTACCTAAGCAACTTGCAACTGGCGGAGGGCGGCCGGGTTCCGAGTCCCACGAGCGTGCGCTCTGCCTAAGGCAGACCCTGTTGTTGACTTACTGGTCTGTACCGTGTGATGACTGAAGACAAAGAGGCAGGAGAATGAAGGGTGTGCGTCGCCGGTGGGAACTAGAGTTATGAAGATTCAGTTTTGTGCAGAGCCACGGGTAGGTTGCGTTAATCACGGCAAACACAGGCAAGCCTTCCGCTCCTGCCCTTTATAGGTGAGATCAAGAAAGATGACCCTATAACAGCGCCAGGTCGACTGATAAAAACCAGCCGAGGTTCAAACCAAAACACCTCTGCATTTTTTCAATAGATAACACTTTACCTTCATCTCTAAAAGGCTGGAGTCGCATTTTCTCCTCCACGTGGATTCACCCAATGCTAAGATTTTTATCTTCTTACTAGGCCTGCCAATTATGGGGTATCTTATTGCTCCCGAGATAAGTTTCTGTAGCCATAAACCCCGGAAAGGACAGCCTTAGGTGGTCATGCCAGGACCGCACCCCCAGCCTGTAGCTGATGGACTGGAATTAACTACTCCAACAGTCAATGGACTGAAGTGAATGAAGGTAACGAAGAGTTTCCCACCAGATGTCATGGATATCGACTGGGCAAGGTGGAGCATTCTTCTCTGGAATGTAAAGGAGAAGGCTTGACCACAGGGAGCTCCTTGGTAGGCAGGGGGGTGCTGATCTGAGTCACCCACCAGTGGGACCCTAGAGCGGTCCCTGGGTTCCGGCTGCTGAGGCACGCAGCTGCCTTGGACCCAGGAAGCCCTCCCCCCAACCCCGATCAAGTCTTCCTGGTGGTCAGCTTGGCGTCCCTGACCCTGCTGTGGGGCTCCGTTGGTCACCTTTCCCTGGGTTACTACGAAGACCCACCCCCCAACTAAGAGCCTTGTTTTTCATTTTCTTAAATGGATTCTTTTTTTAATAATTTTTTTATCCTCGCCTGAGGATATGTTTATTGGTTTCAGAGAGAGAGGAAGAGAGAGAGAGAGAGACACCGATGTGAGAAACATCGATCGGTTGCCTCCCTCTCGTGCCCTGACCAGGGATCAAACCCGCAACCTTTTGGTGTAAGAGATGACACTCCAACCAACTGAGCCACCCGGCCGGGACTTAAAGGGATTCTTAAGATATCCTCCCATTTACATGAAGTGGTGTGAGCAAATCTGGTCCATGAAGAAAACAAGCCCAACTAAGTCATTCTTTTGCTCTCTTAACTTTCTAGACAGTGGCCTTCAACTTTGACCAAGGAGACCCAAGCAGTCAAGTGTAGGAAGAGATGGTTGAATGTGGGCTTCATGCTGTAATTTCCGTTGGCTATAACCCACCCACGGCGGGAGGGGGAGGCAGGTGCTCTCCACCAGATGTGTGGAGGCCCCGTCGGGCAGAGTGTGGTTCTGACCGAGAGGTGTCAGCGAATTAGGGTCCAGGGCTTGTTTGGGGGCAGGCTGTAAGTGAAGAGGGGAGCCCTGTGATGAGGTAGATGTCATCTCAGGATGCACGTGGGGATGACACTCGGACATCCGTGTGGCTGAGAGGAATCGTGGTGGTGGCTCCATTATGAGCCCCTGTTAGGAGGCTGAGGAGAGGTCATCCAGGAAAGCCAGCAGAAAAATAAATTAGCCAGGATGCTTCGACTGCGAGTGGAGTGGCCAGCCATTCTAGTTTACCTTTGACTGCAGGGTTCCCTGGGGGGTGGAAATTGCAGTGCCGAAAAGCCAGGAGAGCTCTGGGCAATCTGGGATGCTCGGTCAACTCCAGGATTCGCAAACGACAAAAGTCACTACATGAGCAGAAATCGGTGATTTGTTGACTTCATGGTCAAACCGTGGGGAGGGAAGCCCTAAAACCCGGGTTGAAAAGTCCCAGGAAAGGATTGTGCCATTCAGGGACCCCCTGCCTTGAGCTCCCGGGGGTTTCATTTCCAGGAACATGAAACGTGTTTGAGAAACACACGTGTCCAGACGCCTCCCAGAGATTCTGACCTTACTGGCCTGAGCTTGGTGTCAGCATCAGGATATTTAAAACCACTGCTTTGTAGGAATAACAGAATAAGCCCATACTTTCGAAACTTGTCTCTCCATTGCAACAATCTGAAGAGTTGATTCCAGACCGAATCCTCTTGCAGAAGGCCCACGAGACACAGTGCTACTCTCTTGTGATCAAAGTACGACCGACGGTAGGCACGGATTTGAGGACGCCAGCGTCCACGGCTCAGATTCAGCTGAGGCCCACGCTTTGGGAGCTTCTGCACATCAGCAGGTGATTCCGAAGTGCCAGCAAATTTGGGGTCCACCCCTAGGTCCTCCCCTAAAATAGCCCTGGGACTTGAGCAGGGGGAGAGTAAAGAGTCAAGGTTTGTGGGTATTTTAATCTTCAGGTCAGTCCACAGGGCAAACCCTGTGAGTTAGCCGAATGCCAACTCCTGTGATGCCACCAGGACGGGGGCTGGGGGTGGGTGGGTAGGGTGGGTGTGAAGAGCGGCTTTTGGAGGCAGCTGGGGTGGGACCCTGACCAGGCAGAGGCTGAGTCCTCTGCAGTCTTCTCCCTGTCCCCGAACTGTCACGGCCATCGATCAAGGCCTCTGACAGGTGTGCAGCTACTGTCCTGGCTTGTGCATACATCAGCTGACCTGTGACATTAAATCGTTCTCTGCTTTGATTATCCCCTAAAATGGGGTTGATACTGTAGATGACCTATATAAAGCAGCTGACATGCAGTTAATACAGAATCTAGCATTAGCATTTCCCTCCTTCTAACCGCTTTGAATATCTGAGTCCCCGCAGGGACTTGTTTTATTAATGGGGCATTTCTGGCCAAGAAATACCCCCACTGTGTATGTTCGAGCGCAGCTGTAGCACTCCCAGATGTGTCCTTAAGGCATTACGACTCCACGACTTAATTTCTCAGAGTTTGTTAATATGCAGTCGCACACCCTGGCTGGTGTGGCTCAGTGGATTGAGCATCTGCCTGGCAACCAAAAGGTCACTGGTTCAATTCCCAGTCAGGGCACATGCCTGGGTTGCGGGCCAGGTCCCCAGTTGGGGGAGGGTGAGAGGTAACCAATAGATACTTCTCTTGCACATTCAGGTTTCTCTCTCTCTTTCTCCCTCCCCTCTCTCTAAGAATAAATAAATAAAAATCTTAAAAAATATATATGCAGTTGCAGAACGTTTAAATCGAAGCTGAAGTTTTCAAAGAAAAGGACTATGGGATTCTGCAGCCACGATTCTAATATCATGCAGATGTAAAGCCAGGCCTGCAAGCGAACATAATTTTCAAATATCGTGACTAGGCAGATTTCAGATTACATGATTCATTGATATTCAAAAAACATTACTGAGTGATTCTCTGATATTATGACACTGTGCTTCCATTTCGGTAATGCATACCCAGAAAACATAAATCTAACTTTCCAGCGACAAGGCAAAAAATGCGCGTCCTCAAAACCGTGCCTACAGCTGGTCGTACTTCGATCACAGGAGAGCGGAGTTGTATCCGGTGGGTCCTCTGCAGAGGATTCGCTCCTGAAATGCCAGCTTGTCAAAAAAAAAATGGCAGCTACCAGACAGTTGAAATTGAGATTGATTTTTAATTTGTCCTTTTTTAAAGAGAACGGATACTACGTCAGTCATAATCGGTATAGTCAAGTGTTCAGGCGCTGAGCGTGGAATAAGAAAAAGCTGGGTCTCGGATCGACCCAGGGAGCCTCCGATTTTGCGACCTGATGGTTTTCAGACTGCTTAACTTGGCGATTCTTACACGCACATCACGAGATGCTAAAGATAAAGAAAAAATTAATTCAGCGATGTGGGGAGAATAGCCAGAATCTTACAAGGCAAGAAGACAACAAACAAACAAACAAACAAACCTCACTCTCGGTGACGGACACAGGCCATAGTGGAAATGACCAGAACTCCTCTGTGTTCCCCCTCCTTTCTCATGGGCTCTGCCCCACAGACGGCCTGGAATGAGGAAGCCTGGCTGTTCCTGACCCCCGTTCTTGGCCCAGCTGCTGAACACCAATCGAGGGAGGAGACCTTGCTGTCTGTCCAGCGGCGGCGGTAGTGGTTAACGTTAGAGCCGGACCGTTGGCTAAGCCAGGGGCCGGGAAACTTTCTGTGCGAGGCCACACCTGCTGATGGCCAGGCAGGGCACTGCCTGGGCAGAAACAGGAGCCAGAGGTGGTCCCAGTTCGGCCCCTGTGTGCCCTTTCTTCCCTGACGTTCCATGACACACGGCTGTTTAATCTTCCCTCCTCGGTTTTACGTCTACATTAGTTCGCTTCCTGTTTACCTTTGTGTTACGAGACTAAACAGGAAACCAGGTTACAATGCATGTAGAGGTTAGTGAGTTGTAAATCATAAGGCCCTCGTAGCAACCACCCAGGTCAAGAAGCAGGACTTGGCGGTCACCCCGAAAGCCTCGCCCAACCACAGCCCCGCTTCTCCCCGACGTGTGACAATGCCGCCTTTTGTAATAGGCACTGTTTTGCACTTCTTTGTGGTTTTGCTAGCCAGGTGTGGATCCTAGACACTGTGCTATCACGTGTTTGTTTTGTAACCTTGCTCTGTTACTTCTCTTTTCGTCTAGAGGTCATTGTTCCAGCCCATCCTTTTCTTCTTCTTCTCTCTCCCCCGCCCCCCTCCCCCACCCCGCCAATTTATCTGTTTCAGAATCTGGGCTCTTTTCCCTGCGGAGTTTTCTCCCGCTCAGATTGCGGACTTGCTGGGCAGCTCAGCAGGCTTTTCTGCAAACGGGCACCTGGGCCCGGAGGCCCCTGCAGACTCGGGTTCAGTGCCTGCGATGGGACCACAGGCTGTGTTGTGACCTTCCCCCAGGAAGCAGGGGGTGGGCGGGGTTGCAGTCTTTCTCTGTCACCAGGGAATCATAGCCCCCAGGTCTCTTAATTGAGGACTGTAAAAAGTTAGTATACTGGTTTGGTCAGTTTGTTTTCGCTGGTTCTTTTAAATTTGTTAAGGGGTGTTTTGCGACCGAGAACGTGGTCTATCTTGGTGAGCGTTCCACGTAGCACGAGGCGGCTGTGTTTTCCGCCGTTGCTGGAAGAGACATTCCATACATGTCAATAAGGTCCAGCTGACAGATGACACTGCTCAGCCCACCTATTTCCTTACTGATTTTCGGCCCACCGGACCTGTCAGTTACCGAGTGAGGGACGTTGGCGTCTGCAGCTGCAACGGTGGGACAATGTATTTCTCCTTGTGGCTCTATTGGTTCTTGCCTCCTGTATTTTAACTCTGTTCTTGGGCACATACACGCGAAGGATTGTCTTTTGGTGAATGAACCTCTCCGTCGTGATGTAATACCTCTTTTTATTATTGATAACTTGTTCTGAAGCCTGCCGTGTCTGCAATTAATATTAGTTGCTCCAGCTCTCTTTCGATTAGTGTTAGCATGGTGTATCTTTCCCTGTCCCTTTATATTTAAATTTTGGTTTTTTGTAGACAGCATAGAGTTGGTGTTGGTTTCGATCCAGCTTGTCTTTTAATTGGCGTGTTGACATTTAATGTGATTATTGGTTTAGTTGGATTAATATATGCCACACTTGTTACTGTTTTCTATTTATTGTCTTGTTTTCATTTCTGGTTTTGTCTTTTGCCTCCTCCACTTTTGATTGAGCATTTTTATACAATTCAATACTCTTCCCTTGGCCTATTAATTATATTTCTTTTTAAATTTTTTTTTTAGTAGCCGCCCTGGGCTTTGCAATATGCATTTATGAGTAATCCAAGTTTGATTTTAAATACGCTCTACCACTTGAAGGGTCTTAGGGTATTCAAAAGTCCTCCCTCATATCCCTTATAAAATTGCTGTCATTCATTTACTTGTCTCTATAATCACATGATTTTTTTGTGATGATTATCACTTTGAACAAATTCTCATCTGTTAGATCAACTGACAAGAAAAAGCAAATGTTTTACTTTACCTTTATTTCTTCCTTCACAAATATTCTTTCTTTATGTAGATTCCAGTTTCTGACCCACATCATTTTCCTTCTCCCTGAAGAACCTCTTTCAGCACGTCTTGCAAGGCAAATGCCTACAATTTTTATTTGTCTGATTGCAACTCGCTAAACCTCTGTGTGCTTTGTGTCCTGGTTTCCTGTTTAGTCTCACAACACAAAGGTAAACAGGAAGCAAACTGAGAAAGCCTCTTTACTCCCCAACTTTAGAGAGATAATTACTCCGGTTATAGAGTCCTAGGTCGGTGTTTTGTTTTTTTGTTTTTTTTGTTTTTTGTTTTTTGTTTTGAGGGGGATTCCTTTCAACTCCTTAAACATTTTACTTCACTCTCTTTTCCTTTGCATGATTTGTAAAGAAAAGTCGGACATAATTCTTACCCAAGCTCCTCAAAAGATAAGGTGTTTGGGGTTTTTTGTTTTTCTTTTTTAATCTCTGGCCACCATCAAGATTTCTCTTGTATTCATTTATTAAAATGCACTTATAAGGAAACATTTTCCTCATCTGCTACTTGGCTACCCAGGGGCATAGTTGATATAAGAAAGACAGAATAAATATCTTTCTTTTTTATTGACCTAAGTTTCCACATAATTACTTGTTTTCCTATGACCTACAGAAAGTGACCTAATAGTATTTTTTTAAAGATTTTATTTACTTATTTAGAGAGAACGAGAGGGAGGGAAACATTGATGTACGAGAGACACATTGATTGGTTGCCTCTCGTGCACACCCAGCTGGGGACCTGGCCCGCAACCCGGGCCTGTGCCCTGACCAGGAACCAAACTGGTGACCTTTCAGTTCCGAGGCTGCACTCAGTCCACTGAGCCACCAGCCAGGGCTAATAGTACTTTTTATTTTTGAGACAATTTTCAACTTGAAGAAGAATTGCAAAAATGGTAGAAAGTTACAGGGTACCCCTCACCCAGCTTCCTTTCATGTAAAACACGTACATAACCATAGAACATTTATCAAAACTAAGAAATTAACATTGGTAAAAACTAGTAACTCGTGGCTAGCATGCAGAGGGGAGCAGACGAGAGGGACCGACGAGGACAACCGTGTACCACTTGTGTCATGGGAAGTGTCACAGAAGAGTGTGTCAGGGAGGAAGGTGGGCCCCCCCCCAAAGCTGCTGACAGGCTGCGTGACACGAGGCCCACAGTTCACCGGGTGGGACGAGTGGCTGAATTCCCCCAACCAAAAGGCAGCCGCTGGCAGCCTGAAGAGAAAAAGAGCCCATGATGTCACTGTAGAGAAAAGCAGAGGGAGACATTCTGCAGAGCAAAGCAGGAAGGGCGTCAAGATGCCAGTGCACCGGCGGTTAGAAGCCGGGCTGGGCGTCCACGCTGGCGGTGGCGGGCGGGCACGCCCCGCTCCCTGCCTGCGCCCCGTGGGGTACCTTTGCATGCGGGGTCAGCACCATGGGACCGGCGGGCAGGGCGGTGCGGGCACTGGGATGCATGCAGGACATGAGACAGCTGTCATAGCTCAGACAGTTTTCGCAGTGCCCGTGGGGGGACTCAGCTCCTGCAATTAAAAAATGACCCTGGAAAAGCTACGCATCTGTGCAGTGCACACCCTGCGCTAATGGGCATGGTGGCCCTGGGTGGGACTGCCTGCTGTCTCAGTGGTGGTGTGTGTGTGGGACCTTACCCTGAGTGGCAGGGCAGGACTAAATGACCAGTTTTTTGAGGAAAAAAACCATCAAAACAATCCTGAGGCAGCAAAGGCAGCGGGGGCGGGGAAACACCATTCAATATCATGCATATATGATATTGATATATATGACATATATAATTAAATGTTATCAAAGGGATTAAGAGAGAAATCACGTACCAGACAAAAAGGCAAGGTACAGAGCATTGCTGATAAAACATCATCACAGTTTGCCTGTTAACACTTTTGTTTAAGAACTAAAGCCCAGGTACCTCGGCTGGCAAAATTTAAATTAAATCTATAGTTCAGTTAATAGTATTATATTAATGTTCATTTCGTGGTTTTGATAATTTTAGAATCCTAAACATTTAAGGGAAAGCTGGGTAAGGGATTTCTGGGAGTTCTTTGTACTATTGTTGCAGTTTTCTGTAAGTCTCATTATTCTAAAATAAGTGGAAAAATGAACGAACACGTCCTTTTTCTCCCTAGACATGTCCCCCTGCCGAGTATTCTGTGTCATTGGTGGTGCCACCCTCCTCCCAGCCTCCAAGCCGGGACCTCAGGTGTGTCCCACCCCCTCTGTTGCTCACAGCACCCCCATCCTGTTCATTCTACCCTAGAGACTTCGTCACTCCTGTCCCTCCTTCCTCTGCACAGACAGGCTCCGGCTCAGTCCTGTGCATCCACGCAAAGTCCCTGACACCCCTGCAGTGACTGCAGCCCTGTCCCCTCTCCTCCTGTTGCTACCAGAGTCCTTGTTCTTAAACATGGGCCATCCTCTCGCTGTGCCCCCTACACCAGCCTTCGAAACGCTGCATCCCCGCAGGCCCACCTGGCTGTCCACCGTCAAGCCTGGGCACTTCCACCAGGACAACCTGCCTCCCAGTTGGGGTCCAGGCCTCTGGCTGCCCAGACAAGACCGGGTTCATGGACACCCGTCCCCTCTGCCCTCAGCCCCGGCTGGTTTGCCTCGAGCTCTGTCAAAGGCTGCCTCTTCCTCTTCCCCCCGTCTTTCCTCACATCTGTCCACATCCTAGAAGTGTCAATTGCTCTGTTATGTCCCTTCCGTTAGGCACAGCTCCAGCTGCACCCTGGCCCGCGTCATCCCTGCGACTCTGAGAGATCACTAGTGTCCGGTGCCCAGGCGTCCCACAGCTTTCTACCCCAAGAGCACAGCCCCGTTCCTGGTGTCTCACATTTGCAAGGGGGTGTCGTCGTGTTGAACGCATGCCAGGGCTCCACTCACACCTGGCTTCATCACGGGCCAAAGGCCGTGTGCCTTCGTGTGAGTGGGGAACAAGCCACGTTCCACCCTGTGCGGCAACGCTGTTGTTCACTGCCCTCCCCAGCCCCCCACCAGCCGGCAGAAATATCCAAGAATCTCACAGTGCAATCAAACGTTCTTCACTTGGGAAAAGGGCTCTGTTCTCTAGCACTTGGTGTTATCTTCAGCTCCCTTAACGAAATCGAAATCTGCTCAGCAATGCTTGTCAGGCTGGCCGGTGCGACCCAATCTCTCTGCTCAGCGGCCCACGCAGAATCCATCCAGGATGGAGCAGCGGAGGAAATGCCACCTGGCCGAGGGACGCCGGCCCCATCAGGGCCTGCACGGCCCAGGGCTCACAGCGCGACTTGGTGCCGTGGGATCGGGGGGCGGCCCTGTGAGTCCCGGCGCCTTTTCGGCTAGTGACAGCTGCGCCCCGGTGACCTTCGTCATACGCGTGGCCTTGGGGGAAGGTCAGGGGTGTGAGCGTGACATCCGGCCCCCCTTTTCCACTTGGCCCTGGACCTGAAGCCTACAGTGCAGATTTCACCCTTTACTAACCCTAGTAGGCGATCAGACAAACAAAGACACACTCGTCTCAAGCTTCCGTTCTGCCTCTGCAGCCCACACACACAACGCACGAGCCCGCATGCACGCCCACACTCACACGCTCACACATGTGCACACCCACATGCACACATGTGCTCACACACAACACATAACTAAACAAGTGTGCCCGCACCCACATGCGCACACACGTGCACTCACATGCTCACGTGTGTGCATGCTTATGTACTCACACACAACATATATCTACATGTGTGTCTGTGCTCACATGCTTGCACCCACTCACGTGTTTGTGCACGCGCTCACATGCTCCCACACAGACACGCACCGCCGTTCCCATGCAGCTGCGCAGAGTTCCTCAGCTCGTAGGCTCGGCCCAGGGTGCCTTTGCTGCACACGCCTCCTCAGGAAGGACTGTCCCCGGAGGCGAGGGGCAGGGCCAGGGCCACAGGACTCCCTGGGATCCGTTTTGGCCCTGAGCGAACACACCTGACAGAGCGCTCGACCCGGAGAACAAATACAGGTGGCAATGCCAGGCACGGCCGAGCACAGAGCTGCCAAGCTGCTGCAGAGGCTGCGGGGAAGCGGCACAAGTGGGACGTGGGCAGGCGGCCCTGGGCGCACAGGGATAGCCCTGGGGCTGCAGCTTTGCCGCATCTGAAGAGAGAAGCGCTTTGGGTGAAAGGCAGGGAGCCATGTGCACAGAGGACAGCGTTCAGAGCACGCAGTGAGGCGGGCCGGCGTCAGCACGTTCCGGCTGCGAACAGACAGCCGGGCTGTTAGACACGGAAGGTGTTTCCGAGGTCCCCTGCAGAAGGCCTGGAAAACATGAGCTCCAAGTCATCTGCTCTGTTTTATTGTAATGCTGCTCTCACCTGAAACCTCAGTGTCAGCTGCTGTGCTGGCAGGGAACGGCCTCTGGCGGCCGGTGTGAGTCTAGTTCCCTGGACGTGTGCCCTCTGGCCAGAGCCATGGGCCACCAGCTGGCGGGCTGAGCTCCCTCGGAGAGTGCAGCATCAGGCAGCCAATTCGCCTGTCCTGGGCACGGGGTGGGGCATGGGGCCGTGTTTATGCCTGGTTTGCACACCTAGGGGCCTGCACATCTCTTCTGGACACGGCGCACTGACGGGACCCACGCGCCAGGATTCCAGGCCAGCCCCCAACGCGCAGCGGAAGGAATGGTCTCCGGGAAGGGTGCATCTTGGGACTGTGCCTCCTCGTCATGGGACGTTTGCTGTGATGCTCCCAACGTCGCCTCTGACCCCTTGATCTACCACCCTTCAGAGAGCTTTCCAAGCAGCCAGCCCGAAAAGCGCCTGCCTGTGCCCTCCGACTGCCTTCATTCAATCTCCTGCCTCTTGTCAGTGAAGGTTCAGCCTGTAATTTCTTAATGACCTCACCAGGGCTGTTCTGCTGCTCGCTGAAAGGCACGGCCAGCCAAGGGGCCCCGCGTGGGTTTGCCACTGGAATGTGGTCAGCGCTGCTTCTGCTGTTACGACCAGTGTCAGGGTGCCCGTGGGTGTCCAGTGTTCTCTGAGACGAGCATTCTCTAACCAGGGGTACGGCTTGATAGGGACCCCAAGGACCAGACTGCAGTGAAAGCCTCGGACTTCCAATCCCGAAGAGGCCCGGGCCTTCCCGCTCCCTCTGCAGCACGCAGGGCAGCGTGGCCTGGCTGGACCTGCTCTCTGTCATAACCCCGCGGCTCGGCTCGGGAGGCCCTGCTACCCAGGGCACAGCTAGATTTTCAAGTACTGCCCCCTCTCGTTTAGACCTTTGATACCCACTGGGATGTCTCTCTCCTGCCGCTTCCTATGTGATGTGGCCTGCCCCCAGCACCCAGTGAATGTTTCCCTAATACAACATTCATTACTGTCAAACTATAAAACTGTGTAAGTGGCTTAGCGTTGCCCTCTGTCCGTAAGGCAGTATTTCCAAGTTAATGACGTTATGAGCCTTTGGCTGACACACTAAATGCTAGTGGTAGACTTTACGCCAAGGTGTTAAAAAGTTATTAATATTATTTTTATTTAACTGGGAAAGGGTCCACTGCCCCGCACCCCTGGGCAGAAGATGTCTCAGACAAGAAGATGTGTGGCCAGATAAGTGAATCCAAGAGGCAGGGTGGAACAGAACAGCCAGCCCGACATCCGAGCTCTGCACTGCTCCCTGCCCCCACCCGCCGGACACCCAGCTCCTCGTCGTTGCTCCCTCTCCCTGAGCTACAAGGAACTGGGTTTTGTTAAGACCTAACACCCCCACCAGCTCTTCAGTCCTGCTGTCCACCCACCTCATCTCCCACCAGGACCAGCGCGACAGCCAGCAGGGGGGCTCCGTTTCCACGGTGCTCACCCCCACAGCCTCGCCCATTTGCACACAGGTCGGTGTGCATATGACAGAGAGTCAGTCAAGCGCACCACGTCCTCCAAGATCAGCCTCCCATCCACCCCTTCCAGCCGTACCTGCGTCCATTCCCAGCATCGCCACTGGGAGCCCGACGCGGGAAGCAGAAACACGTGCTTCTCCTGGCGCCTGGAAAGGAGAACCTTCCTTGTCCGCGTGTTAAGTCCCCAACCCCATTCAAGACCAAGGTTGAGCTCGCCACCTCGTTGAACCACCGGGAGATACAAGGCACTTCCTTGCACCCACGATGCATCGCGTTCTCAGCCATCCACTGAACGTAGACTCCCCAGGATCTGGCAGCATCGCTTGTTGGTGTCCCCCAAAGGCCAGGCTGACACCAACGAGCAACAGGCACGTTCTAAAATCCCGAGTTCAGTCCCAAGGGCACAGCACGGCCTGGCACGCGGCAGGACCTGCAAAGACCAATAGTGGTTGTTCAGCTCATTCGCATTCAGGAGAGCGCGAGGTACTAATGCAGCGAATCGTTAGTCTGCAAAAAGATTGAGAACTAGCCCAGACTGTGCACAGTCATGTGAAACAGCAAGCAGGCCACCCCAGAGAATGCCCAGACTGACGGGGGGCACTCCGAAGACCCCGTCCATGCGTCTGTCCCGGTGCAGAGCTCAGCACCGATGGTCCCTGTGCTCACACGCATCAGGTCAAAACCACTGTCCTCCTATCTACCGAGTCTCAGAGCAGGGAACCATTGGGACCAGAAGGTGGCTGCAGTGATCTTGTCATAGACCGACTGCTGTCACTCTCTCAGTCTACATTGCCCACGATGCACCTTCACCTGTCTTAGAATGCACGAGTTCAGGGCCTGGCCTGTATGCTCAAAAATCAGGCCCTGGTTGGTGTGGCTCAGTGGACTGAGCACCAGCCTGAGAACCAAAGGGTTGCCAGTTCAATTCCCAGTCAGGGCACATGCTTGGGTTGCAGGCCAGGTCCTCAGCGGGGAGCGTGCCAATGGCCACCACACATGGATGTTTCTCTCCCTCTCTCTCTCCCTCCCTTCCCCTCTACCTAAAAAGAAATAAACAAAATCCTTTTTAAAAATGTAAAAAAAAACCCCAAAAATCAGACAACTACTTTTAAACATGAATATAAAAAGAAAACATCCTGTTTTCTCGTAGCCCTGGCCCAGTGGCTCAGTTGGTTGGAGCGTCGTCCGTGCACCACAAGGTTGTGGGCTGGACCCCTGGTCAGGGTGTGTGTGGGAGGCCACCAGTCGTGTGGGTGTCCTTCTCTCTCTCTCTCTCTCTCATTTCCTCTCTCTCTAAAATCCATAAAAACATATCCTCAGGTGAGAATTTTTTAAAAAGAGCCGTTTTCTGAGATTTCTGACTTGAGTGTTTGTGGCCGCGGGGGTAGTCGCTGAGAGCACCCTGGGGCTGCAGCGATTCTGAGGGACTCTGGTCCTTTCAGCGAAACCACGTGGAAGGCCCCACTGCAAAATGCGGCGTGAGGTTTACTATTCTACCCGTGCCCCAGCTGGTGGCGCCCAGACGCACCGGCCACTGAGTCGCTGCCACGGGCCCCCCCAAGGCCAAGGGTAGCTGCGTGCTGCAAGGTGTGGCTCCTGGACTCTGGGATTGGTGGGGTCACCAGGGCCACCTCCGTGGGGAGCGTGGGGTTCCAGTGAGGAGAGGGCACCACATTGGGCCCACAGGGTGACCGACGATGGTCTTGACATGCGTCCCTGTCTCCCCCTCGGCCTGTGTTTCAGAAAGGAGAAGAAAATGCGTATGTCATAGCACCGAAAAGCAAAAGAGCACCAGCGCGTCAGGAATTTTTAGGAATCTTGGGACGGCAGAGATGGTGCAGGGCAGGCAGTGAGGGCGGCAGGGGACAGGGAGGGGCAGGGCCGCTGTGTCGGGGCCCCCAGACAGCAGCCCCTACGTCAGGCTGTCCACACCCCGCCCCACAAACCACACTCTTCTGGAAAATTCAGGAGGGTCTCTCACTATTCACCGCCTTTAGGTAGTGGGGTCCCGGACATGGCAGGTCCAGGGGCCCCTCCCTGCCCTGCCGTGCCCCACCCTTCGTGAGGGGATGACCGAGGCAGGGAGGCAGGCGCCTGCGACTGCCAGCGGGGAAACAAGTGAAGTCCTGATATAAAACATTAGGGACGAAAGCGTCCAACAGCCCAGGGAGGGGCTTTTGTCTCCAACTCCTGAGAGCACAGGAAAACTGCAAAGGGTGTGTCTCACACCGTAGGTTGGTGCTTGCCTCAGCATTTTCAAACTCTCTGAGCTTTTAATGAACCCGCCCCTTCGTTTGTACGGAGGTCCAGATTCCTGGCTCACCCCTGTATTCACACTCCATCTCCATAGGGTGGGGTCCGTCCCAGGGAGCCCTCAGGCAACAGGCAAGGGTCCCTTGTCCAGCTGTTGAAGAGGGTGACAGGCCGTTTCCCTGGACAGAGAGAGCTCGCCACCTGGTGGCTGCATCAGGGGCTGGTCGCACTTGGCCAGGCCGTGACCCTCGGGCAACCCAGCATGATGCAAGGGGCTGAGACGCCGCAGGCCCTGGCCCCTGGAGGCCCCGTGAACTCATGAAGGTGGGCACCGTTCATCCGCGGCTTTCACATGGCACATGCCGCCCTCAGGAACACGTGCCAGGCAAACACAGCTGAGCAGGCAACATGGCACACACATGCCCCGCGCATGGCAGGAACGCGTGCTCGGGGCACGTGCTGGATGGGCACCAGGAACAGCGAGCACACGGATTCAAACACGCAGTGCCCAGTGCTCAGTGCCAGGCATGCGGAATTGGGCACACACGCCGGGCACTCGGCAGGAGCACGTGCTGGACACAGACACCAGGCACACGACACTGAGCACACAGCACTGGCTTTGAGGAATGAGCTGTGCACACGATCAGCTCAGGGCCCCCGTGTCTCTCTGCTCCCCCTGCCCCCCAGCAGCCGGGCTCCAGACAGGGGTCTGAGTGTCGCCGCTGCTGCGGCAGAGCCCAGAGCATCCGGCAAGGGCTCTTCGTGTGGGTGTCTGAGAGTCCGTGTCATCAGCCCCGTGACGGACAGCTGAGTCGTTCTATGTCCTTTAGTTGCTGTAATGCAGTCCTGCCATGTGCAGTCTGTGCACAACACGTGAACAACACGCCGGGCCACATATTCCCTAAGTATCTCGGGAAAGTCTTTGGAGATTTCCTGAGTACCCTGAAGCAATCGTATCCATGGCACTAGGCTACCGTAAAGCGATCAGGTTGCTGCTGCTTCGTTATCACCGCACGGACCGTTAATCCCGTAAATGAACGTGTCTGTTCGCTGGTGATGCCCAGGATTAGCCACACGTGTAATGTCTGCAGCATATGCGTCATACGAGACCGCCTTGTAAACCGACAGTGTAACCCCCCGGGTATTGATAAATACAGCGTTGTACCTAGATGTGTTTTCTCTTCCTTATGATTTTCTTCATAACCTTTTCTTTTCCCAGCTTTCTTTGTTGCAAGAATACGGTGAATAGCACACGTAATGCAGCCGACTGTGTAATTGGCAAGTCTGGCAGCGAACAGTGAGATACTAGCAGTTAAGCTGGATTTTCAGCCGTGCAGTGCTCCACACCCCTAACTCGTGTTGTCCGAGGCTCGCCGGGACCGCATTTGCTATTTTTCGGCCTGGGTATTTTGGGCATGGTTTCCTAGAATACCGGGTCCGAGGGCAAAGCATGTGTGGTTTTACTAGCTATTTGCCAATTCTCTCCATCAGGTGGTGGCACTTTGGGTCTCCACCCGTGACTTTGGAAAGTGACCGGTATGATGGCTGTAGGCAGGGTAGGTCGGGGTGGAATCAGAGATGGGTCCCATGGCTGCACTGACCTTCCGCGCACTAGCTGTCCTGTGGTCTAAAGGCAAGAACGCGGGAAACGAGCTCTCCTTCCACCTGTCAGCCTTCCCCTTCAGAATCCCTTCTTCCCGGCCCTCGCTCTGCTGGACTTGAAGACGAGCAGTTTGAACCTTTTGCCATTAGATGGCAGCACAAAACAACCTTTGTAAGCTAAGCGCCTTTGACCTTCCTCGCCAGATGCCGTTTCTCCTCTTCCTGAAGGTCCAAGCATTTAGTCCAAATAAATATTGAGAATCACAGCTCCAGAAACTGGCCAAGGTGGTAGCACGTTCAAGAACCGCTGCAGGATTTTTATAAAGTTCTCCGTGTTCTCTCATAGAAAAATTAATACTGTACAGATTCAAAGGCAGGTAATGATTTGCCCTGCAGGACCCTGCGGGCACCCTGGTAGGGGCAACTAGTGCTTGGGAAACGGGTACTAAGACCAGGAGCAAATGAGTGGCCCGGGCCCCTTGAGCAGCTCTGTGCCTGGCCACAGGCCACTCCCTGCTCACCCCCTTCGGCGCCAGAATCATAACACGAATTCCTCTTGGGGGGAAGCGGGAGAGAAATCGGAAGTAGAGAGAATACATGGGTCCGGTGACCTTACCCAGTGTTCATTCCCAATCCTGCGTCCATCCCTGAACTTGTACAGTTAACGCTGGGGCGTGATTCTGGGTAATTTTATACATTCAATCATTTGTCTGTCTTGAGGAAGTTCTGCTTGATTCCCTGAGGCGGGGGAGAGGGGTGTGGCGTGGGGGACACCGATTCATTCTTGCGGGCAACAAGGCTGCCCGCACTACAACCCTGCCCCTGCCAGCGGCCCATCCAGGACCAGAAGTAACTTCTCCTTGAGGCTCTATCGTGGGGACAAGGCATAACCACCTGGCCTATGACAGCCCAGGAGTGTCTCCTCCAGGGATGCTGAGTGGCCGGCAGGGGTGCTGCGGGTGAGCCAGCACAGACAGGGGCAGATAGTGAGTGCTTAAAATTTCGCAACTATGGTGACCCGCAGGCAATTCCCAGCCTCCCCACCTGCCGCAGAATGCGCGCGTGTTCCTTTGCTCAGGGATCCCGCACCCACTCACCCACCTCATCCTCACCTTCCGCAATTTATCGACCACAGGGGCTACCTCCTGCAGGGGGGCAGGAACGTCCAGGCCTAGGGCACCCTGGGGCGTGTGGGGAGTCTCTTGCAGACAAGCAGCAGCATAACCAAGCAGCCATGGCCACAGGCTTTGGAGCTAAACCAGCTGGGTTCGAATCTCCGCCTGTCACTTCCAAGCTAAGTATTCGGGGGACTCTCTCACCTGTTCTTATCAGAGTGTCCACAGGGGTGAAATTCGGGCAATAGCATTTGCCACCTCCGAAGGTGGTGGCCCAGGTGCAGTGGGGCCCATTGCACAGACCACCTCAGGCCCGCGGCCCCCGTGTGCTAACTGTGCCCCTCCCCCCCGACTGCATGTAACCACTTCGAGTATTAGTTTATTCCAGGTTTTAAAAAAATCTATTTTCTGAATCAACTTTGGTCAGCTTTATTTTCCTTAAAAAACAAAACAAGTGCCCTGGCTTTCGTGGCTCAGTGGATTGAGCACCGGCCTGCAAACTGAAAGGTCGCCAGTTTGATTCCGGGTCAGGGCACATGCCTGGGTTGCAGGCCAGGTGCCCAGAGTGTATCTCTTGCACATGGATGTTTCTCTTCCTCTCTTTTTTCCTCCCTTCCCCTCACTCTAAAAAAATAAATAAATAAACAAGTAAAAATTTTTAAAAAGATTAAAGAAACAAATATTGATTTTTCAGATGTATTAAAATAAAGCTTACATATGTATAAATGCAACACATTAATGCACCTTTTCTATATTCATAATAGCTCGATTTCTCCTAATGTCATCACTGCTGCTGCTTTATCTTTGTTATTTGGGTCAGGTTGGCCAGGGTCTAATTTTTTATCTTTTTTTAAATGTTTTGTAGTTATTATATTACTGTTGTCCCAATTTTTCCCCCTTTGCCCTCCTCCGCCCAGCCTACCCTTTGCTTTTTTGTGTTGTTGTTTTTATTTGGGGGGTGGGGGACAGCAGGAAGATTCATCTAAAAACCAGCTTTGGTGTTAATTTTTCCTCTACTGTTTGTTTTTTTATTATATTTTACTCGTTTCTACTTTAATTTTTAAAGATTTTTATTCAGAGCCCTGACTGGTGTGGCTCAGTGGATTGAGCACCGGCCTGCAGACCAAAGGGTCTCCAGTTCGATTCCCAGTCAGGGCACCTGCCTGGGTTGTGGACCAGGTCCCCAGTAGGGGGCGCACGAGAGGCAACCACACATCGATGTTTCCCTCCCTCTCTTTCTCCCTCCCTTCCTCTCTGTCTAAAACTAAAATAAATAAAATCTTTTTTAAAAGAGATTTTTATTCATTACATTTGATGTAAAGCAAAAGAATATTGAACATTTATCAAGTCATGAAAGACGATAACCAAACCCACGCCAAACCGTGAGCCAGCCAGCCTAGGAGCAGAGGCCGGCAAAGCAAACCGTGTCTCCTCCACCTGCCGCCTCCTCGCTCCAACCCGAGGTTAACACGGCTGCTGTTATTATTGTTTTCAAAAAGGTTTTATTTTTACCGTGTGCCATGTATCCAGTGTATTAGTCAGTTTTACCCACTTGTGACTTCCCTGAAATATTCCTGCCCCGTAAGCTGTCCTCTGCCTGATGTGGCACATTCCTTAGAATGTGACCCCTGAACAACCCTGTCATCGGAATTATAGAGCCAGTCTCCTTTCTTTCTTTAGGACTATATATCCTTTATTTCCTTCACCTGTCTTACGCAGTGGCTAGAACTCCAATGCTGTATTACACAGCGATGGATATATTACACACAGAATAGATCTCTTGCCGTGTTCCCCGTCTTAGGAGGAAAACATTCATTTTTCCACCATTAAATAGGGTGTTGACTGTAGGTTTTCTATATCTATTCTTTACCCTATTGGGGAAGTTCCCTCTTTTCCTAGGTTACTGAGAGTCTTAATCATGAATGCGTGTTGAAATGTGTTGTATACTTTCTTTTTCTACATCATTTTATATGATTGTGGGATTCTTTTGGCTTGTTAATACGGCATCGATTGATTGTGAATATTACATTGATTGATTTTGATTATTGAACCAGCCTTGCATCCCTAGCATAGGTCCCACTTGGTTATGCTGTATAATTTGTTTTGCACATTGATGGGTTCAACTGCCAACATTTAGTTAAGAACATTTGTTCTGTATTCTTGACAGATACTGGTCTATAGTTTTCTCTCTTTTTGTACGAACGTTGTCTCAATTTGGTATCAGGGTAATACTGATCTTATAAAGTGAGTTGTAAAATCTAATTCTTCTCAAACTATAGGTAGAATTTCCCCAGTAAAACTATCTAGGCCTGAAGATTTATTTTGGGGGGGGGGGAGTTTCAAATTATAAATTAAAGTGCTTAACAGTTATAGGACTGTTTGAATTTTATATTCCCTTTTGTGTATATTGAAGTAATTTGTGCTTTTTGAGGATTTCATCCATTTTATTTAAACTGTCAAATTAATGTGTGTAGGGCTGTTCTTAATATCCCCGTATCACCTTGAAGTCATCTCCTTGGTTTGTATCGCTATCCCCTGTTTCATTCCTGATATTGATAATTTTTTTTATTCCAAGCATTTTTTTTTAATGATAGATGCTTTAAGATCCTTGGTACGAAACTCTCACAGCTGTGTCATCACTGTTGGTGCCTATTGATCGTTTTCACTCATTCAAGTTGAGATTTTCTCAGTTCTTGGAAGGATAAGTGATTTCCTATTGCAACCTGAACATTGGAGGTATTATGGTATGAAATAAAATCTTGTCTAAATCTTTTGTTGCAGCAGGCTTCCTCTGACACCCGTCCCATGGATGAAGGGAGCTCCACCTCATTACTGCCAGGGACCCCCCACTCGGCCTCTGCTGACACCCAGGAGAGCAGGGCTCCTCATTATTGCTGGGCGAGAGGGGGAGTTGCAGCTGTCGGTGGTGCCCACTGATACCTTGAGGCAGAGAGAGGCAGCGTGTCTGGGTATAGCTCCCCCTTGTGGCCTCTACTGGCACTGTGCGGGACAGGACCCCCTGGCACTGGTCGGGGATCGAAACCCTGACCTTCCCTCTTGGCCTTCTCCCCACCACCCGTGTGCAGGAGCAGGGAGTCCTCTGGTTACAGCTTGGAAAGGGGGGCAGTCTAGGCTCCCCAGTGGGCCCGTGCTGTGGAGGCTTTGGGGCTGCGGGCATTTCAGCGGCGTTTGGCTAAAGCAGGGTGGTGGTTGTCTAAATATTCCCTGTCTCAATGGGCGGCTGCTTTCCTGACTCTCTGGGTCCAGAAAGTAGGTTTGGGGACTTTTGTTTGTCTCTTTGTGTTTTGCCTGTCCCTTCCTGTTGGCATCGCCCGCTTCCCAGCTTCTCCAGTGGCTCGATGTGGGGTAGTCAAGGCAAAAAGAAAAGTCCGAGGAACTCCTCCCCATCTCGTTGCCCCATACCCAAGGTGCCCAGTGATCTGTCCTCCTCTCCCCACCTTCCTAGTCCTCTTCTGTTAGTTTACACGCGGTGTTTAGGATTTTTAGCTGTGCTCAGTGGGAAGAATAGAGAAAAGTACATCTACTCTGTCTTTCTGGCAGCAGACGCTTTTACGTTGTATTTTCATTCAGCTCAATGCACTTTTCAAATCCTTTGATACTTCCTTTTAGAGCCATGGACTAGTGAGAAGTGTATTTTGTCATTTCCAAATGTTTGGAGATTTTCCTGTCATTTTGTTGTTGCTATTGATTCCCAGTGCGAATCCACCATGGCCATAGAAAAACTCCCGTGTGGTTTCGGTTATTCCCCATTGGTCGCAGTTTGTTTAATGGCCCAAGAGATGGGCTACGTCCGTAAATGCACTATGGAGGCTTTAAAAAAATGGTGTTCCGCCTGAGTTCGGTGGAGTGTTCTCTACATGTTGGTTAGATCCTACCTGTGGCTACTGATATCCTACCAACTACTGAGAGAGGAGTGTCGAGGTTGCCGGCAATAACTGTGTTCATTGTTCCGTTCAGTTTGGTCTGGTTTTCCGTCACCTATGTTGAAACTCTTGTTTGGGGCATACATATTTAGTAATGCTATGCCTTCTCGACGGATTGAGTCTTGTATCATTACGTAACGTCCCTCTCGGTCCCTGGTAATTTTCTTTACCCCAAAGTCTGCTTTATGTGATAATGGATTCACTTCAGTCTTCTTTTGATTAATGTTTGTATCTAGTATGTTTTCCCACCCCTTTCTTTCAATCTAACTGTATCATTATATCTGAAGTGAGTTTTTTTGTAGCTGGTGTATAGTTGGGTCATTGTTAAAGAAAAATTTATTGATCTCTCTTTTTGAATTTATATATTTAGACCATTTACATTTAATGTAATTACTGGTATTTAGGGCTTAAGTCGGCCAATTTATTTTTGTTCTCTCTTTGTTCTCCCTCTTTTGTTTTGTTTTTGTTTTCCTGTTTTTATCCTGCCTTCTTATGGGTCACGTGAACATTTTTTTAGAATTCCATTTTGCGTTTTCTATAATTTTTCAAAATTTAAAAAAAAATTCTCCCCCAAGGATATGCTTGAGAGATGGGAAGGGAGAGAGAGAGAGAGAGAAAGAGAAATATTGATGTGAGAGAGAAGCATTGATTGGTTACCTCTCGTACGGGCCCTGACCAGGAATTGAACCCGCCACTTTTTGACGTATGGGATGATACTGCCACCAACTGAGCTATCCAGCGAAGGCATGATGTTTCTATAATTTTTTAGTATATCTCTCTGTACAGATGCCTCCTTGGTTGCCAAGATATTACACCCCATTGCAGGTGCCCATAGAACGAAGTAGGGGAATTACCGGGGGTATACTCTTAGGGTTCATCATTACAGCGAGCGACTTGGCACTCTGACTTTGACTTTCACTGTTATCTTGATTGGCAGGATTGTCCCCGAGGAAGGTTATATTCCCCACTGGGCAATGAAAGCGCTGCCAAGAGAAGGCTCGCGTTTTGTGTTGTGGTCAGCGTCCTGTGGTGCATATGCTTCTGAAATACACAGGTAAGCAGCTCACCTTCCCTGGCAACTTTCTCACCTCACTGGGCTCTTTCTTTCCCGTTTGGACACAGGGCCCTTCCCCACCGCATCATCTAGTCAGGGTGCAGGCCCCAGTGGAAGGCTGAGGTCTCCACGTTTAAACTGCCAAACTGACGGGAATCACGTGGTTTCAGTGGGAATGACCAGGAGGGGTTCTCTCGCAGCTGAAGAGAAATGAGCTTAATGGTGTCCCAGTGCCACAGCCAGCCCTGATCCTGATATACCACGCTATGTAGGCAGCAAACAAGTTCTGCTCAGATCAGACCAACTGCACAGCACAGCCGGCCTGGTGCTTTCAAACCCCCGTGGTGACGAAAGGAAGTAGCAAGCGCTCGCCAAAGCGCTGCTTTTCTCAGCGGAGAACAGAAAGGAGCCGACACAATGCCTTTTGTTTGTTTGTTTGTTCAAACGCATTCTGGACAAATGGCAAAAGACCCAGATTTCGTGAGCGCAGAATGTATTTTCTAGCTTTTGCCGTTTGCACGAGTTTCCCAAAAACATGTAAGAGACGGGATGTAACGTGACGACGATTCAAAGACTTCCCAGGAGAGCGTACACTTTAAAGAATGTTGTGACTCATCCTGTTGACTTTGTTAAAAACCAAACAAAGCATTCTTTTTTTAACCTGTGGGAGAGGGAGCCAGCATCTGTCACTAGTAAAAAGCATCAGAAAAATAGAATTGGGAGGATCGATGGAGCAGCAAGCAAGGCTGAAGGTTCAGAAACACCCAGGAAGTGTGTCTCTTTTACAAATCGTGTCCCATGAAACACAAAACGCGGGACATTTCAAGGAAACCCAACCGCATCAAATGCAGTCAACGGGCCCTGTAATAGGCACTATTTACTGTACGCCGTGCATCGCAGGATTATTAGAAGTTGGCGGGAAACCCTGAACTCTTAGGGGGAGTGCTTACACACAGAGGACTGGTTTCATGATAAATGAAGTCAGATGCCGCGATATTCGGATTCTCTGCATTCTGGTTAGCGGTCCATTTGTAGCAGACCTCCGCAGAGCCTAGTGCTTAGAACCAACAGGCGCCATTCCTTCCGCTCGTGAACGGGCAGCTTGAGTGAGGCCGAGCAGGGACGACCCGCCCCTGCTCTGCGCGGCATCGCGGAGACAGCCCTCCGGAGGCTGGAAGAGGGGCCCCGTTCCAGACCACTCAGCTCACATGGCTGGGGCATTAGTGGTGGCTCTTAGCCGGGTGCTTACCCAGGGCTGTGCAGGGAGCTTCGGCTCTTCCCCCGTGGCATCCTCCAGGAGGGCACCTTGCAGGTGAATGGGACACACGTCGAATAAGCCTTTCCACGGGGTGACCTGCTGTGTCCCTCTAAGTCTTCCACGGTGGGATGAAATCCCAGCGCCTCCCCAAAAGTCTATACTTTTCTCTCATCCAGCTCTGCCCCGAGAGTTGGACATATCCCCAGGTGCAGAGTCTCATAAGTTCTTCTATGAGAGACCTTTTCCTATCATATTGCTGTTTTTCACGTATCTCTGCCCCACACCAAAAGGGTGCTCTTGGAGTGCAAATCTATGTGGTTTCCAGGTATCTCCAGGTACCTCGGTGTACGAAACACATTTGATGCCGAAGAAAAACACTACAAGTAAGTAAAGAAAGGATGAGGAGACAGAGTAAAAGTGCTATAACCTAAAGAGCTTCCCAGAAGACTGGCATTATTTTTATCTATCTTATCTATTTTTCTGCCTTACCCCTCCCTCCTTCCTCCCCTCTGGCAACCATCAGCTTGTTCTCTGTATTTATGAGTCCGTTTCTGTTTTGCTTATTTGTTTATATTGTTCTTAGATTCCACATATAAGTGTTCTTTAGATTCCACATGCAGCATTTGCCTTTTGGGCTTATTGTAAACCAGCAGTATGTTTCTCATCGTCCATCCAATCACCAAATACTGGCCATGACAGGTTCTACTTTATCTTCCGATCTATTTCCACGTCTCCATTCTCTAGCCACTGTCACCAGCAATAGTCTTCTCATTGAGCATCCAACCTCTGGCCTCGCGTACTGAACCAGCTTTATGGAACTTCATGAAACGTAAATCTCACGGCTTTTCTTTCCTGCTGAAATTCATTCACCCACTTCTCTTGGGTCTGAGAATAAAGGCTAGCCCTCCCGCGGTGGTTCACAAGGCCGTTTGCGGTCGCCCCCTCCTGACCATCCATCTCACTGATGGCTTGTGCACTTTATGCTCAAGCCGTTCAGAAATCCCTTCTGTGCTCCTTTCCTAGGGCTGTTGCGCAAATCGCCACAAATGGCACGACTTAAAACAGCGTAGATTTATGACCTCAGTTCAGGAGGCCAGAACTCTGTGATCAAGGTGTTGGCACGGTCGGCTGCATCTGGAAGCACCACGGGAGAGTCTGCGTGGGTACCTGGTGGCTGCTGGTCATGCCCGACTCTCCTTGGCTTCCAGCAGCACCACTCCTGTCTCTGCCCCCACCCGCCCGCCTTCTGCCCTCTGTGTGTCTGTGGGTCCCTGAACCTCCCTCCCCAGATACTGATACCAGTCATTGAACTTAAGGTCCATCCTCATACAATAAGACCTCATCTTAACACAACCATACCTGCAAGGCCCCTGTTACCAGAGAAGGTCACATTCTGAGTTACTGGATGGATATGCATTTTTGGAGATACTTTTCAAACCGTTGCACTTTCTTTCAGGGGCGTCCAACCTACAGCCCGTGGGCTACGTGCAGCCCGGAATGGCTATGAATGCTGCCCAACACAAAATCGTAAGTTTACTTAAACCGTGATGAGATTTTTCTTCTTGGCGGTTGTGTGTTGCAATGTATGTAACGTGTGGGCCAAGACAACTCCTCTCCTCCCAGTGTGGCCCAGAGACGCCAAAAGGTTGGACACCCCTGAATAGGTTATATTCACCCTGCCGTCAGGTTGTTTGCACGAGCGGTTCTCTCCCCACTCCTTTTGGCCTTTGGTGGGTTTTTTTCCCCCCACTTCTACTTGTCCTCCAGGTTCTACTTGTTTTAGAGTAGATTTTCCCTGTTCTGATCACTCATTTTATGTCAACTTCACTGGGCCACAAAGTGCCCAGATATATGGTCAAACAGTATTCTGTGAAAGTGTTTCTGGATGAGGTTAGCATTTGAATTGGTAGACTGAATAAAGCAGATTGCTCTCCTTAAGGGAGGTGGGCCTCACCTAATCAGTTGAAGGCCTGAATAGCGCAAAAAGGCCGACCCTCTTTCTAGTAAGAGGGGGCTCCTCCTGCTGGACTACCTTGAGCTGACACATAAGTCTCTTTCCTGTCTTCAGACTTGAGCTGAAACATCAGGTCTTGGAACCACACCATTGGATCTCCTGGGTCTCCAGTACGTCTACTTCAGATCCTGGTACTTATCAGCCCTCATAATTGTGTGAGCCAATTCCTTGCAATAGATGGATATAGATATATAGATATAGATTACAGGTGTAGACAAAGCTTTTATTGGTTCTGTTTCTCTAGAGAAACCTGATTAATACACCTGGGAATTTTTTTTTTTTACTCCCAAGAACTGCTTAGGTGTCCTTTCTTAGGGTAAAGCTCTTCAGAGAGAAGTTAACATTCTACACTGTCACTCTCCCTGTGGCCACCCCCTAGACTGCAAGTTTCTGCATGTAGCAATTTTCTCATACTCAGAATTGTATCTCCAGTTTTTAGCATCAGCAGCATATGCTTAATAAAGGCTTCTTTTTAATATGACTGGCTGGGCATGTGGTACAGTTCTCCTACCCCACATTTCTAAGAGTTAAAAAAAAAGAAAAAAGAAGATAAACAGCACTTTATAAAATTGTGGGAAAACAGAAATGTTTGCTGGTTCTGTTAGGAATAATAGAATAGAATAATTTTCTGGTCAATGCCTCTGCTGAAGAAAAACTGTAAGAAAAATGATTTTGCATTATAGGAAAAATTCTATATATTTTTATTTTACGTGTATGTCCTGCTCGAGGCTTCTGCCCCTGGAAAGATAGTGTAGATATTCTTTTTCCAGTCCCTCCCACTAAGTACAACGGAAAACCCTGGACATTCTGTGTTAAATGTAAGAAGGCTCTGAAAAGTGGAGAGAAGGAGGGTGTATTCACAACCACAGGACCAAGAGAACAACGAGGTCGTGGATTCTTAAGCCTCATCGATCCAAAGCTTGGAGCTAAAAGAAAAAGGTGGCCACCCCCAAATACCAAAAAACATAAGGAGAAAAAAGTGCAACAAATGGCCAAAGGTTTGGGAAAGAGCCAGTCTAGCAAGACACAAAAGGCTAAGACGACATTCATTCAGCCCCAGGAATATGCTACAGAAGAAGCTGGGGGCTCACCACGTCCACGCCGGGAAAGGCTGCGCCTGGGAGCTGAGACTTGTGCTCTCACCAGGCTGCCTGAGGTGCGCACAGCACCTCCCCTGCACCAGACAGAGTCAGAAAGAGCCGGTGGCGGGGGTGGGCCTTTCCCCCCTAGGCAGCAGCGAGTGCCGCTGCCCCTGGCATGTCCATGGAGGCTGCCCTGGTGAGGGCACAGGGAGGAGGCAACACCCCTGCCACCCTGGGGGTTTCAGTGGTGGCCATTTGGGGGACCAGAAATCCTGACGTGGGGATCAGGAGCCTCTGCCGCCATGAGTGTTCAAAGAGGCCAAGTGCAGGGCACGAACTTCTGCATCCCCCCAGCCGCAGCAGAGCCAGTCCCCGCCCCTCCTCTGCCCAAGTGCTGTCAATCAATCAAAGCTTTCTAAAGCTGAAATTATTTACTTTATTTACATGAGACCCAGACTCTCATAATATAATACCCAAAATGTTTACTTTACAATTAAAACAAATACAGAATTATACCAAGAATCAGAGAAATAGAAACTCGAGTGGAAAAAAATGACATCAATAGATGCTAACACTTAGTGAACAGAGATGTTAGGATCACCCGACAAAGATCTCCATGCAGGTGTTATGCAAATACTTCAATGAACAATTACAGCGTGCTTGGAACAAAAAATAAAATAGGAATTAGCGCATGCCAGCAAAGAAATAGAAGCCATGAAGGAGAACCAAATGACATTTTAGCAAGCAGAAATACAATAACCAAGTAAGAAAGACAGTGCCCAACAGGCAGACCCAACATCAGATAGAAGTGACCAGAAGGCAGAATGGGCAAACTCGGAGACCGGCCTCAGCCTGGCTGGGCTCCGGCAGGAATCCTGTCAAGTCGGTTTCGCCGGAAACCCCACACCTGTCCTCGCTGTTTTCTGGTAGTAATTTACCATCCAGTGACCCCCGCCCTGCGCCTTGCTGTAAATGACCACTTCGTCTTGTGTTTAGAGTTGATACCATGGCGGTCACCCCTATACCTACCACGGTGTCCTGGGTGAAGCCAGCCCTTACCACTTTAACAAGTGTCACGAACGTTTTTCTGTAACAAGTGAAACTCTGGGATGTAGGTCACACCTGAGAGGCATCCCTTGTGCTGACCTGTGTGGGCTTTCACTCTCTGCACCTGTCCGCCGCAGGCTGAGGGCGTGTCCTCTGGATGTAGGAGCAGGGTGCATGCCCCCTGTCACAGAGGCGCGGCGGTGGCCAAAGGGATCCCAACGGGATGGTGCAGCAACGGGCCAGCCTCATCGACGCTACCTGGACCAGCCAGGTGAGCGCAGCCCCTCAGACTCCTCTGTACAGTACCCTCCTGTCTGGTCCGGCACTGCGCCCTTGGAAGACAGAACATAACCTCTCACTATATCCTCCCCCGGGCTTAGCTGTGCACAGGGACCTCAACAGGCTGAAAGTCAAAGAGACGATCCCACTCAAGACACCTGTCTGCAAAGCTGGGGTCCCTCCCCGGGCACCTCCGCCTGTGGAAAGAAAACTTAGGGTGACACTGGTCCTCAGGGAGATCTCCAAGGGCTTGGGGCTGGCTTTTCCAGGGTGGAAGCATACACGATGGGGCTGAATGAGCTGAAGAATTAAGCTTTATTAGAGAAATCTCAGAGAAATGCCCCTAAGCAGATGAGTCATCCAAACACCCCCACTCACAGCTACTCCTTAGCTTTATCCCCAACATCACAACACAGGAATCTTTCTTCCTGCCAACTTCCATGTTTTTTATTTTTAAATTGCTTTTTTAATAATCTGTTAAGTGCTTACTGTGTGCCAGGAATGGGGCTGAATTCTTGACGTAGCCAGTCCGCAACTCGCGGGGAAAGGAGTTAATGTCACCCTCTGCTGGCGGCCTCCTGGACGCCCTGGCTCAGAGGGAGTGCAGGTAGGGCGGGCTCAGCCCACGGCTTCCACCGCCTCCCTCCAGCCTCCTCACGCGCCTGCCCCGGAAAGCCCCTGCCCATGATCTCCTTCTTGGACCCGCCTTCCGCCTGGTGCCCGGCGTCGCCCTGAGCTCCGCCTGCACCGGAGGGGCAGCTGCAGGCCCCCTGCCCCCATGAAACCGTCTCGGAGCCCAGCCAGAGGCTTTTCTGCCTTCTTTTTTTGCTACGCCCTGCAGTGGCTGTTCGTGCCCGTCTCCCCGGCGGGTTACTACCAGTCCAACGGCAGAGCTCACAGGGTGTTTGTTTTCTAGTTCACGGGACGTGCAGCCCAGCGTTGGGTGTGCAGAAACTCCGCAACGCGGAGGCGCGGCGGGAATAAGGTGCTAAGACTCGGTGCTGGCTGCTCACCAGCCTGCTGTCGGATCCTCCCTGCAAAAGGTTTAGGCGCGACACGGGGCTGTGCGCTGTGGAATTGCGTTACTTGGGGGAAGGCTTAGGGAAAGCTAGAAGACAACTTTGATATCTACGATTGTGTCGTTATTAAAAGTCAGAGAAAATATAAAAGCATTTGCATGGCTTGAAAGCTTTTATATTCATATCTTTGTCTTTTCATCAAGCCATCTGCTTGCATAATTTTTGCAGACACCTACGAGCTGCCCTCCGCGGGAATCAAACGGTTGGCTAGTCCTGCCCTGCTTCTCTGGAAAGATCAAACGGGAAGCCCGCATCCCTTTCCTAGTTCATGTTCCTGGCCACTTTTGAGGCTCTTATCTGCAGGTAGATGCTCGGGGCAACTGGTGACCCGCCCGTCGTCACATTGCTGACAAGGACCCTCGGCGCCGCTCTTCTCTCCTCACTCCTCTTCCCTGGCCTCGCTGGGGCCCCTGGATCCTGCGTCCACCTGCACGGATGGGCCCTGTGCCACCTCCACACGCCCCGCACTTTCCTCGCTCCCTGGGATACGGTGAGAGGTCTGTGAGCCCCGGAAATTCCTCTCGGAAGGAAAGTTGCTATAGAAACTGCGGGTGCGGGCGCTCTGGAGGCTGCAGGTGGCTCCTCCCAGGCTGACGCACCCAGCCTGCGGCCGCGCCCCCAGCGCCTCTCGCAGGACGTGGGCGGTCCCAGAGGGCGCAGGAGAAAGACACCCTGCCCCTGCTCCGTTTAGCCAGCACCGAAGAAAAAGGGAGCCTTTGAGCTCGGGGAGCGCTGCCACCGCAGCTCAGAGCTCATGGAGCCGAGGCTGGCGGGGCCACCAAGGGTCCTGGGCGTCGGAGATGACTCGCAGCCGGAGACGGACCGAGCGCCACCGGGCTGCACTCTCTGCAGAGCAGGTTACCGTGCAGGCGACAGGAGCCCGGCCCCGGCTGGCGTTTGGATGATAATCCCCCACGTCCCGCACCCCTCGAGACTTCCAGTCCTGGCTTCAGAGCGATGAGGCCCCACCAACTCCCAACTCAGTGAAGACTTGCGGCAACCCAAGGCAGGTCACCGACTTCTGCGCGGCGGCGCCCCGCTGCTCAGAACAGCTCAGTGTAACGGACGGAGCCCCCGACGACGCGCAGAGGCACAGTGGGAGCTCAAAACCCCGCGCGCCACCTTCTAGCTGTGCGCCCCGCGTCGTCCTCCGTTCAGGAGATCGTACGACCCACTGCGGGCAGGAGCCCCGCGCGGCAAGGGGCGCAGGGTGTCCCGTGAACATGCAGCTCCAAGGTGGGTTTAGGACCCGCAGCCACGGGCCCACCCGTGAGAACTTCAGTTCAGAGAGGCCCCGGGGTGGGCGGGGCCAGTGACCACCACCACCCACCCCCTTCCGGGCACCCAGGGCCCTTGATCCCACGTGTTGACAAAGGACCGGATTTTCACAGGGTTGCCTGTGAAATGTTCTCTTTTCGCACAGTTCTTAAAATAAATCTTGCTGAAGGGAGGGTTTCACAGAGGAGAAGTGACAGATATATCCTGTTCTACATAAGATGACTAATAGCCCACAAATGTTCCCAAGCAGCATCAGCTGGGGGATGTCAGAGACACAAGAGGCCCTGCAGACGTGGGACCTCGTGGCCCGTATGAGGAACGGGAGCCCAGAGCACATGCACAGCGTCTAAAGTTCCATGTGTCTGAACGCATACCGGTACCCACAATGGGCGTGAGACTTTGTACCGGGAAGGGACCGACTTAGAGGTATAAGGATGAGACTGTCCCCTGTTCCACGCGCAATGCATTAGTGGGTGGAGGCACAGGCAAATGCCATCCTGGGCAGAATGGTAAGAAACACTAAAAGACAGACACAAGTGCGAAGGATTGCGTTCCCAACTTTTAGCCTGGGAAAGAGAGGGCGAGGAGGAAAATTCCGAAAAGGGTTCCCTGCAGCTGTGAGTTTCTGAAATTGAACAAATCAGTAGTATCTTCAGAAGAATCTAGGTTAAAAAAAAAAGGCAAATATAAACCAAGTTGTAAAAAGAAGAAAGCCTGCCTGTCTGAGCAGTATTTAAGGTATTGAAAATCGAGGTTGAGAGAGGAATTTGAAAAATAACATGTCATGGAAGATTGCATGGCCACGGTTTCGGGAAATAATTAATTAATTAATGCATCTCTTTATACAAGAAAGGGGTCAGACTGGACCTTGGTTCAGCAACCTCGCTGTTTGCATTCCAGCTAGGAACGGATTCAGAGCCAAGACTCAAACTGTAAGAGGTTTGTTTATTTGGAAAGTCACAGAGGGAGAAGGAGTGGCAGAAGGAATGGGCTCAGGAAGCAAGTTACAGCGGCCAAAAAGAAAGAGAGGGCCCTAGAACTTCTGAGAGGGGGAAGGTCATGGTTACTGCCAGGGAAGGGTGGGGGAGGGGAGGAGAAAGGTACAAGGGTGCTCCATCCAGGGAGGACGGGCACTGAGGAACAGTTATTGACATCAAGAAGTGTATCCGACAAAACCAGAGGGGGCCCCGAGTAGCCCCCCATCTCTGACTGAGTGTGCTGCTCGAGGGAGAAAGAGGAACACCTGGCAGAAAGCAGAGGCCAGACAGACGTGTGACCTGCCTGGACATTCACTGGGTCCCGCTGACTCAGACGCACGGCCACCAGACCGACTGGATCACGATGTTTAAGGACAAACTCTGACCAGTCAGTGGCTGGTCACCAAGAGTTGCTAACCCAAGGCACCCTGGGAAGCCAGGCTTAAACCTAAAAACAAGATTTTTAAAAAAGTGAGTAGGGGGGACATCTTCAGCTGCACAGGTGGCAGAGACCGATCTAGAGGACTGGTCCAGACATGTCAATAAACAGGTGAACAAAAAATGTATAAGGCAGAAACAACAGCCCCAATCTATGACCTGAAAAATTCAATTTTTAACAAGAAATTAGGGGGCGTGAAAAGAAACACATGTTATCGGTGTGTAGGGGACAAAAGTTTCTCTTTCTGTGGAGACCCAAAGCGACTGTTATAAATATGTTCAAAGAACTAAGGGAAACTATGTTTAAGAATATAGGGAGTCCTTGGCCAAGTGGCTCAGTTGGTAGAGCGTTGTCCCATACACCAAAAAGTTGCGGGTTCGATTCCCTCTCAGGGCACATGCCTAGGTTGCGGGTTCGATCCTGGTAGGGGCGTATATGAGTGACAACTGGTTGGTGTTTCTCTCTGATATTAATGTTTTCTCCTCTCTCTTTTTCTCTCTGCCTAAAATCAATAAACATATCCTCAGATGAGCATAAAAGACGAATAGAGGGAAAAATAATGACTTATCAAGTAATATAAAGATATAGAAATTATGTAAAACAGAATCTGATGGTGATTTCAGAGTTGAAAAGCATAGCATATTTGAGCTGGCAGAAGAACTCATAAGCGACTTGAGATTATACAGAAGATAATTTTTAAATAAACTGAATAAAGCCTTAGAGAAGATGAGAAAAAGGGGCATAAAAGTATTTGACGGAACAGTAGCCCCCAAACACCCCAAATTTGACTTAAAGAAAAGATTAATCTACACATCCCAGTTGATCAAACTCTATAAGATGAACTCAAAAAGTTCACACTGAGGCAAATCACAATCGCACTTCCAAAAGAGAAAATCTTGACAACGGTAAGGGGAAAATGATTCATCAAGCACAGGAAAAGCAGTCAGATTCACAGCTCATTCTTATGAGAATTCTCATCGGAAACAATGGAGTCTCGAAAGCAGGAGGATGACATATTCAAAGCACTGAAAGAAAAAAAGTCAACCAGAAATGAATGTGAAATAACGACATTCCCAGATAAACAATGACAGAGTCATTTCTGGAAGATCTGTCTTATAAGAAATTAAAAAAAAAAATCCTTCAGGCTGGAAAGAAATGATATGAGAGAATGACTTGAATCCATACGAAGAAATAAAAGCATTGGTAAAGATAATTACATAGGTAAATACAGATGACAATATAAATGCATTACTTCCTTTCTTGTCTTATTTTGTTCAAAATGCATTTGTATAAAAATAATTTTAAGTATACTGATTGTTGAATTTTAACATATGTGGGTGTATATTTAATATAAATGGTAATTACACAGAGGGGAGGAAATGGAGCTTTATTAGAAAAAAAATCTATATTTTACTGTTAGTGTGTTAATATTGATCACAAGTAGATTATGAGAAAATTAAGATGTATGCTGAAACCCCCAGGGAAAAAAAACTACTAAAGAAAACTCTAAAAATATAGCAAAACCAACAATGGTATGACCAAGGAATTAAAATGGTGCAACAGAAAATATCTACTTAACGCCAAAAATGCAATGAAGAAGCAACAGAGGAAATTGAAAAACATGAGACATAAAAATTAAGCAGCAAAATGGGAGATATAAATTCAATCATTTCAATAAGTGTATGAAATGGAATGGCTATTATCAAAGACAAAAGGAATAACAAGTGTTGGAGAGGCTGTGGAAAGAAAGGAACCCTCATACACTGCTAGTGGGAATGTCGATTGGACTCCCGCATAATAACAAAGGATTACAACTGAAAGAGCTTCTGGACGCAGACATTATTTTAAAATAAGTATCCCAGGAACCTCCCCTCCCCCCTCAAAAACATGACAGGAATAAACAAGGACATTAGAGCAAATTTTAGTCTCCAAAACCTGCAGTCTGACCAGCGGTATCATCTAGCTCCCCACCTGTGAACACAAAACCTCACAATGGGGTCTGGTTACCTCGGTTCTTCTTAACCAGTACCTCGTGCCTGACTGTCAACAAAAAATTATATGGCCTACCAAAGAAAGAAGATAGTATAAGGAGACAGAGCAAGTATCAGACCCTGATTTAGGTGGTAGAGATTTCGTAATTACCAGCGCAAGAATTTTAAACAGCTAATGTTACTATGTTAAGGGATCTAATGGAAAAGGCAGGCAACACAGAAGAACAGATGAGTGATATACCCAGAGAGGCAGAAATGCCAAGAAAGAATAAAACAGAAATGCTAGACGTCGAAGCACTGAAACAGAAATAAAGAACGCCGTTGCTGGGCTCAACGGTAGACTGCATATGGACAAGAAGAAAATCAGTGAATTGTTGGAAATGTCAGTAGAAGCTTCTAAAACTGAAATTCGAACAGAAAAAGAGGGTTAAAAAGATGCAATAGAATATCCGAGAATCTTTGGACAATTACAAAGGGGTGTAATAAATGCATAATGGAAATGCCAGAATGAGAATAATGAGATAAAAATACAAAATTTGGAGTAACGACTGTCTTTTTCCAAAATTAAACACAAAAGACAAACCAGAGCTCTAGGAAGCTCAGAGAACCAAAATATATGTATACCAGAAAGTCTACTCCCAGACATTTTGAATTCAAACTGCAGAAAATTGAAGGTAGATTGAAAATTGAAACCTTGAAAAGGTATCAGGAAAAAGAAAAACTTACCTTTAGAGGACCAAGGGTAAGAATTAATATTAGACATTTCTTCAGAAGCCATGAAAACAAGCAAGTGCTTATAATGCTGAGAGTAAGATAATTAACCAAGAATTCTGTACCCAGTGAATTTATCCTTCAAAAAGAAGGGGGGAAATAAAAACTTTCTCATGTAAGCAAAAATGGGAGGAATTTATAGACCTTTAAAAAGTGTTGAAAGAATGTCCTCAGAGAGAAGAAAATGCTAGAGGTGAGAAATTCAAAACCACATTAAGAAAGGAAGCACATTAGAGAAATGAATGAGGTAAAATAACTAGTTACTTATGATGGTTGAAACATTATTAATTTTTGTGTACTTAGCTTGAATCCATCAACTGCTAATTTGAACTCTCTTAAAAGTTATAAATGTATTATCTTTAGATTCTATTAGCTTTTTACGTAGTAAATAAACTTGTCTGTGAATAGCATCAATTTTATTTCCAATCCATAGGACTCTTCTTTTTTTTCTTTTCCTATTGCATTTGCTAAGACCTCTAGGACATTGTTAAATGGTTGTTTTTGTCCTGAATTTAAAGGAATACTTCTGAAATTTAGCCATTAGGTATAGCGTTTGCTGTAATTTTTATTATAAGATAATATTATCATATAATGTTAATTTATTATATAAATCAGGACAAAATGCCCACTATTATAATAAACTTTTATCATAAATTACATTTTGCATATTTCAGAAACCATTAAAATAAAGAAATCTTTTGTTCTTGTCATCTTTCAGTACACTCAGTTACACTAATCAATTTTTTCAGGGTCAGTCATTATGACAATACCCTATATTGTCATAATATGAGTTTTTTCCTCACATTACTGGATCTAAATGAAATTAATATTCTGTCTTTGTCAGGTTTTGGAATCAAGGCGATATTAATCTCATGATTTGATTTGGTCACCTTTGCTCCTCTATGTATTCTATGGAATAATTTAATTAAAATGATGATGATTTGTGATTTGAAAGTTCCACAAAGTCCACTTGAAACATCGTGAGCCCTGTGCTATTTGGGAGAGACGACAGCAGAGGTCTGGATTCAATTTCTCTAATGCTAACTGAACTATTCAAATTTCCTATTTTTACTTTTTGTGGCAAGTTTGGCAATTTACCTATTTTCTGGGAAACTATACATTTTATTTAATTTTCAAGTGTGATGGTGAAATGGCATGCTTCATTTTCTCTTCAGATATGGCTGTCAGTTAATTTTGATATTATTCGTCGGCACCTTTTCTCTTTCACCTGATTGGATCTTTCCAGTGTCTGGTCTACCAGGAGTCCGTCCCGGGGCACTAGCTCTTTCCAGTGTCTGGTCTACCAGGAGTCCGTCCCGGGGCACTAGCTCTTGGTTCAGTCGGCCATTCCCCCAGCTTCTCTGCGTCTTCGCTCACTGGTATCTGTGCTTTGTCTATGTTCCTCCGCTTTCACTGGGATTACTCTCTTTTTCTCACAGTCATTGTTTTGAAAATTTAGTTCAATAATGGTCAATGTCTCTTTTCTAATGGATGTACTTGAAGCTGAATTTTCTTCTAATTACCATCTTAGCAGCAATCCTCGGTATTGACACGTAGCCATTCTTTATCCTTCACTAATACACATTTTATGATCTCCCTACCCCTTGAATTATTCAGCAATGCACTTTTTTTCCATTTCCAAAAGAATATGGCTTTGGGACTGTATTTTATCATTGATTTTTATTTTTGAATAGTTATTAGATGTTATTATCTGCATGAAATAGATTACTTGGCATTGACTGAATTTGCCTCTATGACCTAGTATCTTCCAACTTTGGTGAAATTTTATATAGCCTTTAACTGAGTACAGGATGATGTGCGTACTAATTCAAGCTCGCTGATTATGCTGTTCAACATAGTTTCTTTCAGCTCTTTGAACACATTTATAACAGTTGCGTTGACATCTTTATCAGCCAAGTCTGATATCTGAACCCCCTAAGAAGCAGTGTCTTCTCACTGTGTTTTCCCGTTTATGGGTAACTTTCCCATTTCTTTGCAAGTTTCATGCATTTCTTTGCATAATCTTTTTGCTGAAAATTGGACACTTGAAGGAATATGCTGTATCGCCTCCGGATCCTGAACCCGTCTCCCCCTGAGGTGGTTGTTTCTGTCTTGTAATTTTTTTTTTTTCCCGAGTGACAAGTGACAGGAATTTGTTGGAATCAATTCTCTAGGTAGCCTCCCCCAGAGGGTGCCACCAGTGATGTCTCTGCCCTGTTTGTTTGTTTGTTTGTTTTAATTCTTGTTTAATTTCTAGTCCCGGCTTCCTAAGGGTGCCCCTAGATCAGCATCACTTAGGGATCAGCCAGCGATCGGTCAAAAGTTTGTGCTTAAACCCCTTGACCCAGTAAGGCCAAGGGTCCGCATTTGGGTTCGGGAGCACGTTCAGGCAGTTCGCAGCTCTGCCTTGGCTTTGACCTTCTACCAACCATTCTCGTTTCTCCTTGGCATGTCCTGTTTGGCTGGAGATGAGCGAACACCCAGGGTCCTGATTGGCCTGTCTTGAACTGCCCGTGACCTTGAACCCGTATGAAGCCTCCCAGGCCACCAACAGTAAGGGGGGTTTAGGAAGGCTTTCTGTGCTATCGGGCTGTCTTGCAGGCCTGTTGCTCAGCCCAACCTTCTGCGTCACCTTTTGATGAATGAAGTCACACCTTGTCGTCTGAGGCACTAGCAGAAGATGGTACAGCCACACTCTTGATTTCGTCTCTAGAGCAAGCGTCCCCAACAGCGTATTTCTCCTTTGCTGTGGGCTTTCCTATCTGGATAGCTGCCGGCTTCCCAAATCATCCAGCCCTGGTTGCTTCTTTGCTTAATAACTCTTCCTTCCGTTTATCTCTCTCCTCTCACGTTTTCCTATAAGCAGTGAGGTAAAACCAGGCTGCACCTTCCAGGCATGGGCCAGAAGTCTCCTAAGCTAAACGGAGACCAAGTTTGTCACTTACAAGTTCTGTCGCAACATTCTCCAGGTCCCGCCTGTGGTGCTCCATCAGCACACGTCTTAAAGTCCGTATTTCTACCAACAGTCTGCTTATGGCGACACGGGCATTCTCTAAGGGAATTTAGGATTTCTTTCTGCTACGCCTTTCCTATCTTCCAAGCACTCTCTCCTAGATCCCTTAACATCCACATCTCTGATAACAGCCTAGACTTTTCCTGTTACTGTCCCCAAATTCTTCCAGCCTCTGGCCCCTGCCTGGATGCAAAGCCACATTCACATTTGTAGGCATTCATTCCAGCACCCCACTTTGAGCGTGGAAATCTGGATTTGTTTTTTCTGTTGTTGCTCTTATTCACATCCGGTTGTCAGGTGGGGGGATCCACATCAGGTGAGGGGACCGAGGAGACCAGAATCCTACCTAGCCCACTGTCACACCTACTAGGACCCACGTTGGAGCTCTGGTGGGTTACACAGTCCTAGTTAACCTAAGCCCAGGCTGAGATCGCACAGAAAGGACAAAGGCAGGGGTGCAGTGCTCACTCTGTGGCAGGCAAGGGAAGCCCACTGAGACCTCTCAGCTCTTGAGGGGCTTCTGGGAACAGAGACTAGGTTAGGTCTCCTCAGTAGGATTGCAGACTGGGGCAGTCGGGGGAAGACTGGAGAAACCCTCTTGATGATTATCCCCAAGAGGGTGAATTACATGGAAAAACGTGTCTTTGTTCCCAAGAAAGACTTAAGGCGGTGGAAGGAATGGATCAGGGCCCACTTTCTTCCTCCCCACTACTCCCTGCAAAACACGCATGCGTGTGCCGTGAACTCACAGCCGTGAACACACACGCATGCACACACACACACCTCTGGAGCCATCGACAGGATTGTTCACACTTCAGGTGGGTCTCTTAGCTTCCGATAAACAGGCTTGGCGTCTATTTTTGGATCTCATCACCCTGAAGAAAGGAGTGCAGAATGCTTCGCAGCCAATTACTGCGCTCAAGATAAATGCATGTATTTATTCATTCTCGATGGTGATGATTAAGAGGGAGTTCATTTCTCTGTAGTCTAGCAGATGTTTGAAATATAAATGAACGGGCGGCAATAAAGACTACCCTCTGTCCAGCCCAATCTGAGAAAAATGCTGTTTTTGACAGGGCTTGCTGGTCCTATTGGCAGGAAATCATTCTTCTGTCCCTTCTTGTGTGCTGGGGGGATGAGATAAAGCAGGTACCAGACAGATACCACTCAGAGAAGGGGCCGGCCCGCCCTTTTTATCTGAGAAGCCCAAACCCCAAACATATTCTCCATTCTGGGCCCCCCTTTCCCTGCTGGTTTGTTCCCCACTGCAGTGCCATTAGGCTGCATTTGGTATTTATTTTTCTGCAGCAGAGGGAATAGATTCATCCAGAAAGGACTTCACTAAATAAATCAACTTTTGAAGTTCTGTACTGGGAGATAAATTTCAAGCAGTGATGTGTAGTTACGAAAATATGCACCGATAGCCTTATCTCTCTTGAGGCCTGTTGGCAGTTCCCAATGCACTCAGCACCAAAAAGTCCTCCCCTTGTTTTCTTTTTTTTAATTAAAAATATGTCACTTATTAATTTTGGAGGTGGGGGGAGAGAGAGAGAGAGGGAGAGACACATCAATTTATTGTTCCACTTATTGATGCACTCATTGGTTGAGTCCTGTATGTGCCCTGACTGGGGATCGAACCCACAACCTTGGCATATTGAGATGACACTCTAACCAACTTAGCTACCCGACCAGGGAAAATCTTCCTTCGGTGTACCGTGATTGTTGAATGGATGCAGGTGGACGTCCCCTCAGTGAGCAGCCCAGCCTCCTGTGGGCTACGTGTTGCTTGCAGATGATTGGTCTAGCGGACCAGGCCCCCAGCTTGGGTGAGCAGATCAGCCAGACCCATGAATAGTCCACACGGCAGAGGCTAGGTACGGTCAAAGGTGAAAAATGTGCGTTTTCAAATGGAAATAGAAACCGTGCTCACCCTCGGCCTCGGTGTCAGAGTTTTGAGGATATAGGGTTTGAGCCTTTCTCAACCGCTGAGTGACAAGGGAGGCCTTTGGGGGTCCTTGAGGTTCCAGCAGGGCTGCCATCACATCGTGCTGTAGGGTCCCCTGTTCTGGAAGACTCACTGCGTCCAGCCTGTAGACTGTCCCTGACTCTAGGCTCCCTGGGCCCAGGTTCTGCGATGCTCCAGAAAACTCTGAGGGAGAGGAAGGTTATTAAAAGATCATAAACGCTGTCCTTCGTGCGTGTACACTATGCAGCCAAAACATGCCCATATTTTGACCATGGAAGGTGGTGTTGGAACATCTTGTTTTCCTTTTTCTCTCCTCTGCAAACCGTCATGAATAACGAACTTTGCCATCAACTCCACCATCAAGGAGAGAACGCAGGAGGGTCAGTTAGTTAGTCGGTCGTCCTGATGCGCCAAGGTTGCGGGTTCGATCCCCAGTCAGGGCACATACAAGAATCAACCAGTGAATGCATGAATGAGTGGAACAACAAATTGATGTCTGCCTCTCACTCTCTCCCTCTCTCTCCCTCTCTCTCCTTCTCTCTCTCTCTCTCTCTCAATGCTTACACATATATATCTGTTAAATGGCATTTACTTATAAATTGAAATAAGTGAGTGCTTTTTAATTGCAACACAAAAGCATTAACAAACCGATTACTTGCAACTGAACAATTTTCACACCAATGGAAAGTTCTGGTTTCTCCTTGTTTAGCCTCCAGGTATTGCCTGGCCCGTTCTTCAAGCTGCTCTCGAAGAAGAGGCACCCTGCCGGCTGTGTAAACCTGCATGCATTTGGATGTCTCGTTCCAACGTGGGACGCCCAGGGTGAGAACCGGAAGCAGCACGTAAAACCACCCTCGTCAGGCCTGCTCAACGGCGACCACAACCAGAGGTCAGTAGCTACTGGTTATATTAATAACATAACTCATTCACGTAATAATGGGAACCTCGAACGTGATCTGATCTTTTCAGAGATCTCCATTTTAAGAGCCTTTTGAGCTTAAATTCTATTTTCTCCATTTCTCTTCTGTGCTAGAAATTCACTGATCTCGCGGGCAAATGGATACGCATCCTCTGCTGAAACTTGCTCAGCAGGGAGGCAGAGGGACCGGCCTGGGGGCCCTTGCTGTGGGGGCAGCGAAGCAGCTCCCTGCTTCTCCCCGAGATGTGTTTCCTGCTAACACATAGCCCTCTCTTGCTCTGTGTTTTTCTCTTTGCAAATCTCAAGCTTCTCATTTCCCAAACAATGGCCTCCTTGTGGCCTGGGGGCTGGGAGCAGCCCTCCACGAGAGCAGCCAAACAAAATGCAAGGGAGCTGACGCTTGCTTGAGGAGTCACGGGGCAAGAAGAGGTTGTTTGTCTAATTCACCTCAAACTGTAATTTGCCCAGGGAGTGATTCCAGTGGAGAAGGGATGGGGGCGGCGGGGGAACTATTGCTGGGGAACGTCTACAAACCTGGGTGCCTTCAGGGATGAAATCAGACCCCAGTGCTTTTAGTGGCTTCAGCCAATAACGTGCACGTACACATGCAGAGCTGGGGCCTCCCCACAGCCCAGGGTCTAGCATCCATTTCCGTGCCTCCCAAAGCAGCGGGTTACCCTGGGGGCCGAGCCCGCATCTGCTCGGAGGAAGGAAGCCTGCTCTCGGTGAGGAGATAAATATGTGGAACAGAAAGTGAAACCCATAAATAAGCCCGCACAATTGGTTTTTGACAAAGATGCAGGGGTAATTCAATGCAGAAAGGGTAGACTCTTCAATGATGGTGTTAGAAAAATTAGATATCTACACGACACGTGAAAAGTGCACCTTGACCCAACCTTCACACCTGTTATAAGAATTAACTCAACGTTGATGAGAGAGCTAAATGTAAAATGCAAAGCTATAGAACTTTTCAAAGGAAACATAGAAAAGGTAGCTATGACCTGGAGTTAGGCAGGGAGCACTTAGATATGCCGCAAAAACACATGAGCCATAAAATAAAAATTTTAAAAAATTATAAATAAGACTGCCTCAAAATTTAAAATGTTGGCTTTATGAAAGAAATTCTGAATACAATGAATAGGCAAGATTCAGAATGGAAGAAAATATTGACAAATTACACATATGATGAAGAACTTGCATCTAGAATATGTGAAGAACCCCCAAAACTCAATAGTAAGAAAATAACCCCATAAAAATGAGATTAAGACTTTAACAGAAAACTCACCAAAAACAATGTAAGACTGGCAAATAAGCCCCATGAAAAGGGGGTTAACATCAATACCTATGAGAAAAATGCACGTTACACCCCCCAATAAAAGGAGATTTCCGGTCTGAGCTCTGACGTGTAAAGAGTTTACAAGCAACACTGGACAAATGGAAAAACCGTGACTTTTCTTGGACGCATCAGGGAACTGCAGTTGCAGGACAAAGTGCCACCTGGAAATCTGCAAAGATAGGTGACTCTCGAGAGTCACACGGAGACCTGCCGGCCTGGCGAAGCTGCTAGTGCCATACACAGGCAGGGACACTTTCAGTGGTCATTTTGACAAGTGATGAAGGGGCTGAGTGTGGGCTGGCTTGAAAGTGAGGAACCCCTGGGGCCTGACCTTGGGAGAACCCCCACACTCCCATGGGTGTCTCCTCCAGGGACCATGCCAGGTTCTCACAGCGAAGATCCCAGGAAGATTGCCATTTTGCCTTCTTAGGAAAGCGGAAGAGGAAGCCTTGTGAAATATGCCCAGAGCCTTCTCCATAAAAGAGGCCCGCTTTCCAGGGGGAGAAGATTTGATCAGAACCTTGACCTAGAACCGTGGAAAAGGACACTTCCTCTCAATCTACCCACCTCTAGCTTCCCTGTCTCACCTAAGAGGTGGGAGACGAGGGACCCTATATGAGAAGAAACACTTGTGAAGGCCACAGGGCAGAGATGCATGGCCGCTAAAAGGCCTGATGTCCCTGGAACGTTATATAACACTCCCCTGTGCCCACACCTTCCCACTGCACCAGCGAGGTTTTGGGATACTCACGGTGGATGACAGATATGAGGGCTGCCCATCGCAGACTCGCTGCGAGGTGGGATACTGAGGGAGGGCCCGAGTCAGGAGAGGGGGCAAAAACAAGGACAACGAGAAAAGGGAAGACTCTGGCACCTGCAGCTTCAGCAGACATTAAACGAAGCCCGGGTCCTAGCCAGATTAACGTCAGTCCTCACGCCGTTTACCCCAGTTCCCCCGAACCAGCCCAGCAGGCACGGGTTTCAACAGTTACAAAGCGTGATAAGAGATTAAAAAAATACGCACACACAGTCTAAAGAGACGAATCAAGCAGTAGAGCCAAAGCCAGATGTGGTAGAGATTTTGGAATTATGAGAGAAAGAATTTAAAAGCATTATGATTAATGTGTTAAGAAGCTCCGTGTGGTTAGCTTATAGATCAATGTGGCTAGACTACAGTACTCAGTTATTCAGTTAAATACCAATACAGGTGGTTTGGGGAAGGTATTTTGTAGCTGTAGCCGATATCTGTAATCAGCTCACTTTGAGTAAAGGACATTTTCCTTGATATCATGGACAGATGTCCTCCAGGCAATTAAAAGGCCTTAAGGGCAAAACTGAGATTTTCCTGAGAAAGAAGAAATTCTACCTCAAGGCTGTAGCATCAGCTCTTACTCCAGGGCTCCAGCCTGTGAGCCGGAACTCACACACTATTGACTTGCCACTTGCCAGCGCCCACAACGGCCTAACCAACTCCTTGAACTAAGTCTACGTGTCTAGCTAGCGAGCTATCATCTATTTCTCTTGTAAGTCCAGCCGTATATATTTCTTTTAAGAACCCTAACTGATATAGGAAAAACACATGGGTAATGTGAGCAGACGACGGAAATTCTAAGAAAAAAAACAAAAGGACATGCTAGAAATAAAACACACCATAACAGAGATGAGGAATGTCTTTGATGGGTTCCTCAGTAGACTGGACACGGCTGAGGAAAAATCAGTGAGCTTGAAAAAAGATGAATAGAAACTTCCCAAACTGAAATGCAAAAAGAAAAAATAAAATAAATGAAGAAGTACAGAACATCTGAGAACTGTGGGATAGTTTTAAAATTGTTAACATACATGTGATTTGAATACCAGAAGTTGAACAAAGTGAGGGAAGGGCAGAATAAATATTTGAATAATGGCTGAGAACATTCCAAAATTAATAATAGACACCAAACAATAGATCTGTGTAGTTTGAAGAACAACAAACAAGATAAAACAAAACAAAATTATACCTCAGTGTATCATATTGAAATTTCAAAATGCTGAAAAAGAGAACACCTTGAAAGAAGTCAAACCAGGGGCTAATGGTGGGGTTAGGAAGTTACCTATAGAGGGGAAAAAAAAGATAAAGGATAAGAATTATAGCCGATTTCTCATCAGAAAGCACGTAAGCAAAAAGAGAGAGGAGTGAAATATTTAAGGGTTGAAAAATGAAAATACCCAACTCGGAATTCTATACCCAGCAAAATTAGCCTTCAGAAGTTATGGAGAGCTAATGACTTTCTCAGGCACACAAAAACTGAAGCAATTCACCACCAGATCTGTCCTTCAAGAAATGTTAACAGATTTTCTTCAGATAGAAGATGATATAGGTCAAAAAAATTGGGTCTAAACGAAAAAGGGAAGAGTATTGGAGAAGGAATGAATGAAGGTAAAATAAAATATTTTATCTTAATTGATCTAAAAGATAACTGTTTGTTTAAAACAAATAATAGGAACAAAGTATTGGGAGACTATAACAATGCCACAAGGAATGGGAGAGGAGATTGAGAACTGTACTACCTGTGAAGCTAAATAGTATTATTTGAAGGTGGACATAATTAGGGAGAAATGTATATTGTATACCCTAGCACAACCACTAAAAATGCTTAAAAGAAATACAGCTTATAATCTGAAAGTAGATAGAATAGGATAAAAAATACTTGATTAAAACAAGAGAGGAAAGAAAAATAAGCCATGGGCAACCAATAGAAATCAGATATAAAAATGGTTGCTATTAATCCAAATAGATCAATAACTGTGTTTAATGTGAATTGTCTAACCATATCAATGAAAAGGTATTGCCAGAGTCTATAACAAAACAAGACCCAACTATATCTTGTCTGCAAGTAGCCCACATTAATTTTAAAGCCTCTTGATTGGTTAAAAGTAAAGGTATGAAGAAAGACACACCACGTTGACCTTAATCCAAAGAAAACTGGAGGGGCTAAATTCATTTCAGACAAAGCAGCCTTGAGAACAACAGGGCTAAAGGTGAACTAGATAATAAAGAGGCCAGTTCCTCAAGAAGACTAAATAATTCCAAACACACTTGTGAGGCAAAAACTGACAAACTGAAAAAAGAAATAGACCAATCCACTGGCATAGTTAGGGACTTCAACCCCCCTCTTTCATAACTGATAGCTCAAGGATGCAGGACATCAGAAGAGCACAATGACCTTGATCTAACTGACAACTATAGTGCGCTCTGCCCAAAGATGGCACCCCCCATGCATTCTTCTCAAGCTCACATGGAATATTCACCAACACGGACCACATGCTGGGCCTTAAAACACACCTTATCAAATAAAAGATAGAAACCATGCAAAGAGTGTTCCTAGACCACAACTGAATTAACCTAGAAATAAAGAGCAGAAAGAGAGCTGAAATTATCTGGGGACTAAACAATATATTTCTAAACAATACTTGGGTCAAAGAGGAAATATCAAGAGTAATTAAAATACATGGAGCTAAATGAAAATATAGCTATAAAATTTGTAGTATGCAGGGAAAGCAGTGCTTAGAGGGAAATTTGTAGCATTTAATGGAAAAGAAGAAAAATTAAAGGTCAACAACTCGGCTTCCATGTTAGTATACTGAAAAAGAAGAGCAATTTAGCTTATATCAAGTGGAAAGAAATACTAAAAATTAGAGAAGAAACAAATAAAATTGAAAACAGGAAAATAACAGGGAAAAATAACAAACTCAAAAGCTGGTTCTTTGAAAAAATTTAAAATTGAGAAAATCATACCAGAACAAACAAGAAAAAATATATATCGGACACCGTTTACCAGTTTCAGAACTGGAAGATTTATCCCTCTTGATTTCATAGACATTGAAAGGATACTGTAATAAAGAATTACAGCCCTGGTCAGGTGGCTCAGTTGGTTGGAGCGTTATCTCTTACACCACAAAGGCTGTGGGTTCAATTCCTGGTCGGGGCACATACAAGAATCAACCAGTGAATGCATCAATAAGTGGAACAACAAATCTCTCTCTCTCTCCTTCTCGCAAATCAATAAATTTAAAAAAACTTTTAAAGACTAGCCTCGCACTGGCAGAAAATATTTGCAAAATACATATTATATAAAATACTTCTATCCAAAATATATAAAGGAGTCTTAAAACTCAACCATAAGAAAACAGGGGGAAAAAACCAAAGAAAAATAATGAGCCAAAGATGTGAACAGATGCCTTGCCAAAGAAGATGAACAGATACCAATAAGAATATGAAAAGGTGCTCAACCTTATTTTTAATTAAGGAATTGAAAATTAAAACAAGAACAAAATACCACTGCACACCTATGAGAATGTCTAAAATAAAACATATACTGTCTATTGCAAATCCCAAGTGCTGGCAAGAAGTCAGGAGAGCGGACATTCACACATTGCTAGTGGTTATGAAAATAATGGAGACACTCTGGAAAAGTGTTTGCAGGTTCCTACCAAGTTTAAACAATTTTACGTTGAGACCTAGCGATGACACTCTAAGGTAGGTACCCAACTAATCTGAGAACTTTTGTCTATACAAAACTGCACATAAATGTTTATAGGGTATCGATCTATAATCGTCCAAAACTGGGAAACTGCCCAAATAACCTTCAATGAGTGAAGAAACAAAATGTGGATAATGGGGCAATACCCAACAATAAAAAGAGCCATTGATATAGGCAACATGAATGAAACTCGAAGACATGGCAAGTGAATAAAGCCCGTTCCAAAATGCTGAATATTGCACAATTCCATGTATAAGATATCCTCAGAAACATAAAAACACAGCAATGGAGAACGTATCAGTGCTCACCATGTACCAGAAGATAATAGGGTTTGGGGAGAGTGTGGTTATGAAGGGGCAGCACCAAAAAGTTCTTTGAGTGATATATCCCTGATGGGTCTCCCGTGTGCGAGTGGTTATATGAACCGAAACACGTGTTGAAAAATCACAGGACTGTACAATTTAAAAGGTCAACTTTACTGTATATTAAGAAGTGAAATAACTTCCTAAATTCTGTTAAGCATATATAAATGTTTAAAACCTCGCAAATGTCCTACGTTGGGAGTAAAATTATGATTGTCAAGAAACACATGAGGATGGCATTAGTTACCTGTAACATAAAGTACCATTTGCAATAGGGGGCGTGGTTACATCAAGAGGCCGACGTGAGCTTGGGCAGAGAGCAGTGGGCAGCCCTTGACATCAGCCAAGGGAACCATGCGAAGTGGTGGCGTGAGAAAGTATTAAAAGGAAGGCAAGCAATGGACGAGGGTCGGAGAAGCGGTTTAAGAGGCAGAAGGACCAACTCTGGGATAGATGTCATGCGTCGGCCCGGAGCAGGGCTTAGAAATGGAACCTTGACAGGGTGGGTGGGAGAAAGTTTGGGATGCTTAGGAAGGGCGAGCAGGCGGGGAGGAAGGAACTAGGAAGGTGGACGCAAACAGTGCGAGGCAGGCAGAGGGCAAAGCAGACTGTTCAAGCAGCGTTTCCTACTGGCGCGCAGGCGGGTGCCCAGGGGCACGGCGAAGGGCGAGCGTGGGAGCGCGGGTGCGGGGCGCGGGCGCGGGCGCGGGGGCGCCGTGCTCTCTCCCGGGTCGTGCCGCGAGCACGCGCGCTCCGAGGCCGGCGCGGCGGGGCGGGGGCGCGGCTGGGGCCGGTGACGTCAGGCGAGGGCGCGCGCCGAGTGGCAGCGGGCGGAGCCGGGAGGCGGGCGCTGCGCGCGGCCGCGGGCGGAGCGGACGGGCGCGAGGGGCGGAGCGGCGCGCGGGAGGAGGCGGGGGAGGAGAGGCCCCCGGGACCGCGAGCGGCAGCTGGGGAGGGGGCCGCGGAGCCGGAGCGCGAGCGAAACAGCTGATCTGATTTTCCTTTAAAGAGAGAGAAAATGGAAGTCGGGTAGCGGCGACTGCGGCGCAGCGGGCTGGCAGAGCGGAGCGGCGCGCGCGGCAGGTGAGACGGCGCTGGCCGCGGTGCTGACGGCGGCGGTGGGGTCGGGGCCGTGGACTAAGCAGGTGCTCTGTGAGAGCGCGGGCGCCGGGTCCCTCCGCGGCGAGGCGGGGAGGCGGGCAGGTGGGTGGGCGCAGAGGCCGGGTGGCCCTGGAGCGAGGGCGCGGGGGCGCAGGGGGCGCGGGGGTCGTAGGCTCCGCGTAGGGCTCGCCGGCGCGTCTGCATTGCGGGCTCGACTCTGGACCCCGCGGGCGCCGTGGCCACCGGCTCCGGCCCGGAGAGGCGCGCGTCTCCCAGGCAGGGTGCGGCGCTCGCGCTGGATCGGGGCCGGTGTCTCCTCCCGGCCGCTTAGCTGTCCGCACTGGAACGTGATGACAGGCGTGGGGGGACCGGCCCTTCGGTCCGTGTGGAAGCGCCGGGGGTCCCGCGGCGCCGGCCGACCCCCAGGCACGGCCCCGCCCGGCCCCTGAGCAGCGCGTGAGGCCGCTAGCCGGGCGCCCTGGCTATGGCTGCGTGGGCCCCCGCGGTCCGAAGCTCCGCTCGCTCGCTCCGCTGGGTCTGGCTGGACAGCAGGCAAACCCTTAATGCAATTTGGCTGTGGACCCGGAGGCCTTCCCCAGTATCTTCTCACTGGAGGGGAAAAATTGCATCTGCTGAGCTTTAAGTGCTCCTTTAAATTCGGGAAATGTCAGTGATGTCATCATTAACAAAAACTTTCCTTCATTGGACACGACCGCTCGAGTGTACCCTCCTCCCCGTGTAGCTATTGCAGCCCTTCGAGAGTCTTTGCAATAAAACGGATTTGCCTTTGCTCTCTGAACTCAAGCACCTTGCACAAGTGAAACGGTTCTTATTTCCATTGGCTTGAGAATTCGTGGATGGGAGTGTGGCTGCAGGAAACTTGTAAGACCCGGCAGCTCTGGGAATTGCTTCATCCATAGCGCTAGGATGCAGGCAAAGTCATACCCGACACTTCTGTGCATCATGGATGCTTATCTTTGTAAATGAAAGTGAGTCGTGAGCCAGAAAAAATGTTTAAAGATGTTATGCTTGACGTGGCAGGAAAAGGTGGGCCGTGCCACCTAAATCTTCACAGGCCTTGGTGATGATCTGCAGCTCGCTGTCCTTCCCTGTCACCCTCCCCCCTCTGGGAGGTGTCTGGGAGCAGCCTGCCCTGCAGACAGGGGCGGCAGCTTTCCGGGGGTCCTTCTGGCTTTTCATTTCCTTGCCTTAGTCGCCGTGCGTCCCAGCAGCCTCCAGGGCCCATTCGGTTCCCAAAGAGGGCGGAGCGAGTGCAGAGGCCTGAGACCTCCCGGCAGGACACCAGGTTCTGGGGAACTTCCCCCCTAAGTGGGAACAGCACGCCATCCCTGTTGTGTTTGTGAGTGCTCCGTTAGTGTCAACTCTTGTGGAAACAAAAGGGAGCAAGTTCCCAAGACAGTCTGATGCCTACTTAAGCCTATCCTATCGAAAGGATATTCAATAAGGGACAAGAGTATCGACATTTTTGTACTTAATAATTAATGACTACTTCTCATTGGTTAGAATATGCCTGCCTTCAATTATCAGCGCAGGGTATGGGGCCTGTAAGCAATGCAATAGCACATGCCACGCGAAAGTTACAGCCTGGTCAGGAACGGGAAGCTCTCGGATGCCCGATGCGGGTGACGGACATGGGGAGGCAGTGGTCTGTGTTAGGCCTGTGACCCTCAGGGTGGCCATGGATAGAAGCTACTGCCTTATGGAGCCTCACCAGGTGTGGGTCTCAGCCTGGATTCCGGGTGGCAGGTGTCCCCTGACGATGTAACCACTGAGGCCCTCGGCCCTGGTGGAGGCCAGCACTGAAGTTGTGGGGACGCTAAGCCATCTGTCATCACCTTGTGGGGAAGGGGAGAGACACCTCCCACTGAAGCAAGCACGGCGTCCAGGACGCCACACCTCTTAAAGGTGCCAAAGTTATTTATAACGCGCGAGGCAGGGAGAATTGCCTCCTATGCGTGCCTTTTCGGTGACTTTGCCCCGCTGTGTGTAGTTGCTTTAAAACTTGAGCTCTTAAGTCATGGCTGAGATTTTTCTGCAATCGACTGAGTGTGAAAATTGGTTTTTAAGGCCCCGGATGGTGAACGCTTTACAAATTGAGTCTGTGAAAGCACTCTGGCCGCATATCCATTTTTTTTCTTCACCTGTGGACTTGTGGAAATATTCGCCATTATGTTTTTGATTTCACTCCCCGTGGTACTTGTGAAAATACGAATGCAGTGTTTCCACTAGATTTTTAGATGTCTGTCACTCATTTCCTAAAACACTTCAAAAACCATCACTTTAAACCCTCTTCACATTCTTTTTGTGCTTGGAGTATTGTGTCTTCCGTTTCTAAAAAACCAACACTGCCTTGGCTTTTCTTTTCCGTTGCTTTTGGATCTTAAGGTCATGCCTTTCCTTCCTGTCTTAGGCCCAGGGAATAAAGGCTGAGTCAGCTCCCGCGGGGCCGGCAGGGGGCGCGCTAAACGTGGCTGGCGGGCCCCTACCTGAGCCACCTGGGGAGGGACCGCCCGCTTGGGGGGAGTGTGCGTGTGCGGTGTGCGCCCGCGCGCGCGAGCGCGCGCTTGTGCTCTCAGCCTTCCTGTGCCTGTCGCCCAAGGGATGGGAACCCACAGAAGGACGGGCACCTACTTGAATAGCCAGAGGTTGTGGCTTCCCTAGCTGGGGCAGGGAGATGGCTTTCATGGCTCCCTGGCTTGGGAGAGGGGCGGTTGGTTCTAGTGCGAAGATGCAGGACCTCCCCAGGCCGCGGAAGGGGCAGTGCTGGCTGGGGAGGGAGGGAGCGTGTTGGCCTGGTGGGAGGACATGCTGGTCCCTCGTGAGGCCTGCCGGTGCGTCTGCGCGTGGTTTAACTCCTATGGATTTAAACCTTGGGACTCAGTGTCAGTGACCGGCCTCACGGTGTCTCTGATGGAGACAAGCAAGTGTTTAACCCCTGTACGTTTCTTTTGCTGTAGAAAATAAAAACACGGGAAAAGAGGCAGCTGCGCTTGCCTCGTCAATGTATTTAGCCTGACTTTAGGTTGAGGCATCCGCAAGTTGCCTCTGAGGCTTCTCCTCGCAGGGACGGAGCCTGGGGAGGGAAGGTCTTGCATGGAGGGCTGTCTTGCCGGGCTGGGACAGGTGATGTGGTCTGAAAATCAGACCCCTCTCCTTCCCCCATGGAGCCCACATGCAAAGGGGCAGCCATCACACCTTGCAGCTCAATAATTTTCTTTCTACTTCTTATTCCGTCAAAAATGCATCTAATACCAAATTGTTGATTTCGAGGTGGCAGATGGGAATAATGGGTTTTTTTCAGCTTTGTGTTGAGGCAGGCGCTTCACTGGAAGCACTTTAAATGGCTACAGGGGGAAGTGACACTAGATTAAAGAAAACAAAAAGAGGCGGCCCCAGGGTCCTTTAGAAGATGTCCTCCCCCCAGGGGTGACCCCAAACCACCTACTCAGAGGGAATTCTGAGGGCCATGGGCATTTGCATAGAAACCAAGCATGCTGGCTCCTCTTTGTAGTATATCTAATTTGAAAATACTTACCCTTGAAGCTTGGGAGTGGAGTGTTCTGTGCTGCTGGGGACTGCTGCATCCCCAAGCGGTGCACGTGACAGACCTAGGATAAGACGGACCTTAACGGACCAGACAGAGCAGGCAACGGAGAAAGGGTCTTTGCCACACCACAGGGACAGGGGTCCTTGTTTTTTTGTGGTGATGAGCGGGGGAAGTGGGTTGAAAATGAGTCTTTAAATTCTGGGCTTGAGAGACGGATGCCGCCCCATGACCTGCCCCCGCGGCGTGGAGACGCGTGTAGCTGGCTGGTTGGCACGCGGCATCTCTTGACCAGGAGGAGGGGGTGGGGCGGGTAGAGACTGGGCTTGGGATGTGGCGGACCTTGCATGTTCTGCCCTTCTTCAGCCACAACCGACCACCCCGGACAAGGCGCGGTCCCGTCATGCTCTGGGCCCCTTGGGGGAAAAAGAGAGCAGTGGCCTCCCGAGTGCCCAAGGCGTGATCTAGTCAAACCGCGCAATGCCGGGATACTCCAGTCCCTGCTGGTAAGAGATTTCTGCTGGCCACCCTCTCACGTTCTGAGGAGGCGGATGGCCATTCATGCTCAGGCCAGTTCGAAATGCACCTCTCTCCTGGTTTAAGCAGCGAAGTCTGCAGTAAGCAAACTCGCTTTCTAAGTCAGAAGGATTTTGAGCATCTCCTTCCCAGGAAAGGTTTTCTCTTTGAGCTGGGCTTACTCTTACATAAGTTTCCTTGTAACTGTAATGGAAATGTGGTGTCTGAATGGGTACGTGTAAGTTAAGATGCTGTATTGACTTTTATGAAATATAACAGGAGAGCCTTTAAAAGCCATTTCCTTTACGGCTCTGCATTTCGTTCGATGGTTTTGGTAGATCACTGCAGTTTCACGTGGTGCTAGGGGTTGCTGTGAGCCCCCCGCCCCCTGCGAGATTAGATTGTTTCTCAGTCACCGAGACTAGAGTTTGGGAGCTTGCCGCAGGGAAGGCGGCTGCCGGGAGCGGGGGCAATGTCCTGGGTGCCGTCCCTGCCAACTTGGGACACGAAACCTCTGAGAAGACCCTGACTCTGCTGTCCTGGGGCTCACAGCCCCTAGATGTGCCCCAGTCATCCTCTCTGCACTTCCATTTTTGGAGTTGTCTATGACCCGGGCTCTCCCGTTTCTTTTCTTTCTTTCTATTTATTTAGAGAGAGAAAGGGAGAGAGGGAGAGAGAGAGACATTGATTTGTTGTTCCACCTATTTACGCATTCATTGGTTGATTCTTGTATGTGCCCTGACTGGGGATCGAACCTGCAACCTTGGTATATCGGGACGATGCTCTAACCCACTGAGCTACCTGGCCCGGGCTCCTGTTTCTTAAATTAAGCTCCGGGTGGGCCTGGTACATCTTCCTAGTGGAAGAAACCCCACAATGGGCTGTGTCCTGGGACAGGGCCGGTCCTGCCGTCCGCAGCCCACCCCACCCTGAAAGCCGAGTCAGCAACCTTTTATTTTGTGGGTTCCAAGACCAGAGCCACAATCCGTTTCCCCATTATTTTCCTAATGATGATTTTAAGCTTGGAAAGAAATGTGTGTTATTTGAAGTGTGGGCAATACATTTGCCTGTGCAATTCTTCAGGCCTTTAACAAAGACCGGCATCCAAGATTTACATAGTTAACTTTTTCTCTTTCAATTGTATAAATTGGAATATTTGTTTTTCCCAGTCTTTTGAATGACATTGTGCTGTCTCTTGACGGAACCACCGCTGACCAGTAAAAATAAATGGGACATGTCGCCAGCCGGCGTGGACGGGGCGACCAGTTCTGTGACCTTGGGCGCAGTCCTGGAGTCCCCAGGGGAGCACGTGTTCTCTACCCTCCTGCAGGCTTCAGGGAGGAGCAGGCGAGCCTGTGCCCAGTGAGGGCTCTAACTCTAGAGCACAACCAGTCATCCCAACGAAAGGAGTCGGAGGCCGAGTCTGCCTGCCTCACCACCAGCCCAGTCTCTCTCCCCCATCACCCGATGGGCCGGCGGTTTGCACTTGTAGCTCAGGGGGTTGCTTGAGTGACCATGCTGGGCTCCTTTGGTGGAGAAAGAAGAGGGCCTAGGTGAGAAGGATGGATGACCTTCTATGGCTTAGCGACTCCTGTAGTGTCTCTAGACTCATTAACCTGCTGTGTTTTACTTATTTTGTTGTTTAAAAAAACAAAAACAAAAACCGAAGTTCCTCTAAATCAGAGCAGACTGCAGACTCCCTGAGAACAGGGCCGCGTCTCCTACGTGTTCGGTGCTGCCGCTGGCCACACAAATAGTATCCCCTGGGAGCTCACTGTGGGCGATAGTTACAGAATACGTTTGCTTACGCTTTGGAGTTGATGAAAGATGTGAACGACGTGGGGGGGCAGGGGAGATGAAAGAGCAAAGCATCCCTGCGGTGGAGCCCTGCACATATGAGGCACTCCCTCGCGGGACCTCTGAGCCCACAGGGCATCCCTCGTCCTTGGCACTGGCTGTGGGGAAGGGCGCAGAGGTCTCTGTGCCGCCCCAGGGGTCACGCAGGCCCACGTCGCGCAAGGAAGTGGCTCTTTTGCAGGCCCTGCCCTGCATCGGGCCGAGCGAGAGTTCCGTGGCTCTCTGCCTGAGCTGGCACCCTGGGCGCGCAGTCACTGGTAGGCTGATCGGCAGGCCGGGCTGGGCCTCTTGGGGGCAAGCGGCCTGGAATTGCCAGTTAGGTGGCAGTGCGCGTGCACGCCTCTTGATTAGTTTGTCCAACCTGTCTTGTCCGAAGTGCCGATCGTGAGCTGAGCCTGCGGGACCGCTTGGCTGGACGTGGAGTTGACCCTGGATGGTCAGGCACTGTGTGTGCTGTCAGCCTGACCATGTCCCCTGGGTCACCTGCCTGCACTGGGCCAGGTTGGCAGGGCTTCTTACGTCTCTTCTACCAAAGCTGACTCACTTATCCCGCCAAGAGCTGGCAGGCAGTGTGTTCAGCACTGTGACACTGGTGGCTCCGGGCTCCCAGGGAGGGGTCACTACAGGCACGACTCCGCTGCTTATCACGGAGGGTTATTAGTACAAGGTCTGTAAGTCGTTGTATTGAAATTCAGCTCCTCTGCCTGAAATGACTGGAGGGCCAGACCAGGAGCATGGGCACAGATGAGCACCCATATGTGGCCCTGCTGTCCCCCAGCGAAGACGGGGCCCGACCTGCCAGGGACACAGCTCCCAACCCGGAGGAGGCCCCTTCCCAAGTCCAGCTGTCACTCTGGGCGCACCCTCTAATCAGGGCTGTCCAGCCTTTTGGCGTCTCTGGGCCACACTGGAAGAAGAAGAGTTGTCTCAGGCCCCACATTAAATACGTGGTGAAACATCATCACAAAACAGTCTTGTAACGTTGTAAGTACATTTATGATTTTCTGCCGGGCCACGTTCACAGCCATCCTGAGCCACAGGCGGCCCGCGGGCCGCAGGTTGGACAGCCCTGCCTAGGGCTTAATTTTACATGTAAAATATGGACATGTCGCCCTCTGACCTCTGGTGTTCCGTTTCATTCCATGGCGTGCACAGAACAAAGCCTTAATTTTCTTCAAGTGCCAGCTAGTCATTGCCGAGACAGAGCCGCGAGGAAAAGCGAGGTGTCTCTCGGACATATGTGTATGCAGTTCCCCGGCCAAGGGGAACACAGACGGCTTTCTCAGGTTATTCGTCCTTAGAAATGAGTCGCGGGGAGAACCTGGCTCCTCCCGACTGTCAAGCTCCTTGCAGAGAATCCTCGTTACCTCTCGGAGGCCCCTGGCGCAAAACAGACTCTCGGCACGCGTGCTTGTTAAGTGCATTTAAGAGTCCTGCGGGAATTAAAATTACAAACCAAATTATTCTTTCTAGAGCTGGTTAGCTCCCAGGAGTTCAGAAGTAATGCGGTTGAGAGTGTAGTTTATGTAAAATTTGAAACATTTTCAAACTCCAGCTCCCCCCAGCTTGATACTGTGCAAGGTACACAAAGCCCAGACTATTCGGTGAGCCACAGACATGGGACTTGGTCGCCCTGCGGCACGTTATAGTTTCATAGTCCATTGTACACGCCTGTATCCCAGTCCACAGTCACCGTATGCAGCCTTAGGGAATACTAGCGACACCCATTTGCAAGGACAAATGATTGCATACTAGATATTTCTAAAGATTTTATTTATTTATTTTTAGAGAGAGGGGAAGGGAGGGAGAAAGAGAGAGAGGGAGAGACATCGATCGGTTGCCCCTCGTACCTGCCCATCTGGGGACCTAACCTGTAACCGAGGCACGTGCCCCGACAGGGAATCGAACCGGTGATCTTTCGCTTTGTGGGATGACACCCAGCCCACTGAGCCATCCTAATCAGAGCCACACACTCAGTTGTTAAAAGCTCTCCTCCCAGCCTCACTTCTCCCCACAGCTGGGTTTGCAGAGGGGCCTGGAATAAGGGAGTTTTCCAGGTTGTCCACATTGCGAGGGGCATGGGGCCTCAGGGCCTCCCTCCACATGCTGCCTGCGTGGCCAGCAGCGGCCCGTCCCCTCGGTGCCCTGCCCTCGCGCTCCCTTCCAGGCCTATCCCATGGGCCCAGCTCTGTGCTCTAAGGGACCCCCTCTCTGCCCCTGAGTGAGATCCCTGGCTACCTGCCTTGGATGTCATTTCTGCTCAGCAGGAGACTAAGCTCCACCCAGCTTCTGTAACGAAACGGAACACAAGGCCTTGAGTGCCGGCCTGTCCCCCTGGTGCTGAGTGGGACACGGTCCTTTCTGGAGAAAGTGCTGCTGGGAAATTTTTCCCTTCAGTAATTAGGCTTCTCTGTTGTTTTCCTCTTTCAATGTTCTCAGTCCTGCAGAAGTTGCCCAGGAAGGAGAGGGACCACTGCCCCGTGATGACGAAGTGAGGGCTTGCGAGGAGACACTGCTGTCTAGTGGAAAAGCCCTGTCTCAGGGCAGAGAGCTGTGGTCCTTCCCCTCCCTGCCCCCTCGAGGCCCTGGGTCCACCTGGCTGCGCTCCGCAGGCCAGCTGTGGGGCCCTGGGTGTGGGGGGCAGAGCGTCACTAAGAAGAGGTATCCAATCAAGAGTTAACTCTCTGTGGCATAGGAGGTGCCCAGGGCACCAGAGAGAGGGAAAGTGAAGTGTTTAACGGTATGGTGGAACATTCTGGAATCCAACCCGGCCGCCCCCGACACACACCGCCCCCTACTCCAGAGCACAGCCTTCATCACAGGGAGGAGGAGGAGGAGCTGTTTTCTGAGCAGGAGGCGGCTTGGCTGAGTCCACGGAGCTGCCATGGCCCTTCTGTGATTGTGCCGGGGGCATTTCATGGACGGCGGCGAAGGACAAAAGGAAGCACCGCTGGAATGGCCGTCTGGCTGCCCCAGCAGCGGGGGCCTCGGGGGCCGGGCTGGGCACACGCGGTGATGCAGGAAAGCTGGGGCACTGGACGTTCCTTGGGCAGCTGCCGGGGGGCGGGAGCCCACCGCAAGGACACCCCCTGGTGCGGCACAGCAGGCAGGGGCGTGGCCGCCTCACGGGGGGTCCCCAACCCGGGCCACCCTGGGGCACGCAGGGCCCTGGGCAACCCAGCTTTAGTTCCCCGGTCCGGGTCCCCGGCCGCCCTCTGTAAAGCGTCCAAAATGGCACAAAGGGGAGAAACTTTGTTTTCTAACATTTGCATGGCAGTTACTTCTCAGAAGTAACCACGAAGGCCTGGAGGAGAGGCAGGGAGAGCAGAAGTCACTTGGACACACGCAGAATGTGGCAAGAAGCTGCCAGGTGATGCCTCGTGGCTCCCAGGGAAGGGCCCACCGACATTCGCTGCTGGCCGGGAGGGCGGTGCCGGACTCGGGCTGAGAGCGGGCAGGGCGGCTGTAGCCAGGCTGTGGGCCATTTCCGCAGGGCTGTGTGGGCGTGAGGCTACCCTGCCTCCTCCCCACGCATTACTGTTCCCTCCGGGGCCCCTGGGGGGCGGGGGTCCTAGGGCAGGCTGTGATATAGACACACTGGGTTCAACCTCCACTGGGGCTGCCTCCTTTGGTGAGCCCCTAGCGGAGTAGGATCGCCTCGCCACCTCGATGTCCCCACGGGTGACACCTGCCTCACAGGTGAGCTCATCCAAGGTGCCTGTCGGACCCCTATGGCTTCTCCCCCAGCTTGTCTTTCCTCTGCACAGATCCCAGAACTCCTGGGCATTCGTTCCTTCCCAGCGGGGTTGGGGCGAGGCCTGCCCAGTCGCTGGGGATCTCAGGGACTTCGGCGAGAGGGTCTCGCTGCTCTGAGCCTCTGCACCGTGTCATTGTTTGTGTCACAATCCCTAATGTTGCCAGGACTCGTCCCAATTGCCCTCTGACAAGCAACCTCAGTTCCCGCGGTCGCTTGGCCTTGGCACTGTATTTAAGTGGATTCTAGGGCCACAGAGTATCGGCACTTTCATCAGTAACCCTTGAGGAATTCTCCAGGGCCTCCTTTCAAAGCCCCCTTTCAATTCCCTGGCAGTCCTTGTAGAGTTTGTTTGGTTGGGCCTCCTGTTCTTACCTGGAGAATTCCTGCAAGCTTAAAAATATCTCTTGAAAATTAAAAAAAACAAAACAAAAAAAACCAACCCTGCTGTCTAAAGCCACCACACCTGTGGGGATATGACAGCAGTCACAGGAAACCAACAGACACTGTGGGGAGGATAGTGGTGGCGCTTCACCATCGCCTGTGAGGATGTCCTCATGCATCTGCACTTGCTGGCTCCTGCCCATCCCCCATGTGTGCACCTGCTTCCTGTGCTCCTCACTGTGTGACATTTGTCATGTTTGACAGGGTTAGCGTTTTGCTGAGGGGTGTGGGTCGAGGTGAGGCTGGGTGGGCATGTACTCGATTTGCGTCTGTGGTCCAGAATCCAGTTTCTCCAAATGCATTTCCTTTGCGCATCAGGGCTGTGTTCCCTGGGTTTTGGCATGTAGGTCGGGTGTGGCCGGGAGCAGAGCCTTTGCGTTCCCCTCTCTGGTTTGCCACTTTCCTTCCTCCCTGTCTGAGGCCACGTCCACAGGCCTGCTCAGTGACTTCGTTCCCATGTCCACGTGGGCTGTCACCTCAGGGCCAGGCTCCTTCTCCCAGTGGCATCTGTCTCCCCCGGGGGTCAGCCGGTGGGCACTGGCTTGCGGGGCTCACTCTGATAACATGGGTCTCCTTGGTTCATTGAAGGTGAATTATTTCTCCTGCTAGATCTCTCTCTCTCTCTCTCTCCCTTTTTATTGTTTCGGGGGCTTTCAAAGAAAGTGCAGGAGGAAACCATTCCGTGAAGCGGCTGCCTGGCGGGTGGCTGTGTGGATGCTGAGGGATTTGGGGGACTCCATGTGCTTTGAGAAGCAGCAGCATTTCGCCTCAGAGCTGGGCATCAGTTAGCATTTGTAACCAACTTTGCGGTTCCTTTTCTGAGAAGAGCAGTGGTTTTGCCCAGAACACTCTTTCACAAAGGCCCCTCTGTTAGATTAGACAAGCTATTGTATTAGAGATTGGGCATAGCCCAGACCCCCAACCCTGCTCGGCACAGCGGCCTGGGGACGGAGGCGGGCAGGTACCGCGCTGGACATCTGGCCCAGGCCCTCTCTGCCGCCGAGGCCTGGCCCTGCGCCTGCAGGTCCCGGCAGCCTCGGGCTGACAGACCGCCGTACCTCGGAAACCTCTGTGGCCTTTTGGACGCTAATCAATGAAGCTTTGAACAAGCACTTCCTGCTTTGGTCACTGATGAATATTAAATGGATGCCATCGTCCTTCCACAGGCAGAGTAGCCACCACCAACTGCCCTGTGTCCTACCAGCGTTGTCTAGTTTAAAGCTCTCAGACGCCCTGTGAGGCAGGTGCCACTGTTCACGTGGTCCAAGCAGGGGGCACACTGGCTGCCGGTTGTTGTGCGAGCTGTCTCCCCAAACACCCAGCTCAGTCCTGAGTCCCCGGAGGCTTGTACGTCCTCTGTTGGGCTGAGTTGAAGCTTATGAACATTTTGCATTTTCTTACACACTCTGTACGTGCAAGCCTATTGTCCCAAACTATGCTTTGGAACAGCCTGCTTGCAGTGACCTGAGTGTGTTGTTTTATTTTTTAAAATATTTTATTTATTTATTTTTAGAGAGAGGGGAGGGGAGGGGAGGGAGAAAGAGGGGGAGAGAAACATCAATGTGTGGTTGCCTCTCGCACGCCCCCTACTGGTGACCTGACCTGCAACCCAGGCATGTGCCCTGACAGGGAATCGAACCTGCGACCTTTAGGTTCACAGGCCAGCACTCAATCCACTGAGCCACACCAGCCAGGGCTGTTTGTTTTAACATTCAGTTTTCAATAGTTATAAGTGTACCACCCTCAGTTTTGAAGTTTCTGTGCCTTTCAAGGGCCATCGCCACTTACAATAGGACATCCTAAATCCTGAGAAAGGGGAGTTGGTTGAAGATTTCGGCCCAGGCTGGCCCACTGCGGGCTGCCCTGGGGGCAACTCATCCAGCCTCTGGGCCTGGGGTGCCTGCCAGCCATGTGGCTGAGCAGGGAAACCCACCCTGCATTACAAGGCAGTAAGCCGAAATCTCTGGATAGCTTTCTTCTTTCTTTGCCTGCTTGTCTGTTTGTAGGGTACACAGGGGTCGTCAGTTATGGGGACGTGTGACCAGTGGGCCAGAGCCTCAGAGAAGCCAGCAGGGCTGAGCCCCACATCCCTGTAGGCAGGAAGTCAGCACACCCAAGTCTCAGCGGGAGTGATAACAGCGGGAGTGATAACACCGCCACCATGCTGTTGCAAATGTGGGAAAAGAGTAAAATACAGCTGGTGTTTGGGAAGGACTGCATCTGGGGTCCCCTGTGCAGCCAGAGCGTGTGAGACCTTGGAGAGTGTGGCCCCTGGAAGGGTACCTGGGAAGATAACAGAATGAGCCACCCATCTGTCAACTTCTCTGGTAGCCCCCACCTAGCACCTGACTCACGTCTGGCATCAGTTCTGGGACATGATTAGCCGCTAGCTCTTCAGAGATCGCCTGTTACCACTTCCCTCTGTTCTTTGCTTTTCCAGTCGGTCATTTATTGGCCCTTTGGTCCTATGCCCCTGTGTGGTCAGCCTTGGTCTCACGGAGTGTTACGTTCTCGCTCCCTGCACTATCAACACATTCTGGTTAGTTTCCTCACGGCCGCCTTTCACTGAGCTGGTCTGCCCTTCAGCCGAGCCACCGCGAACCCACTAGAAAACCCGGCCACTTGGGTTTCGATGTCTGCCATTCCATTATTCATTTCCTTTCATTCTCTTTACTTTTCACATCTTTGACCTTTTTAAAAGTGTCACCCTGATCACTTCAGGTTTTGATCACTTTTTTTTTTTTAAATGCTGGAATTCAACCCTTAAAACTGTGTTATAGTCTGTGAGAGATAATCAGCGACCGGAGTGTGGTAATGGTGGCGGGGGGAATGGGGCTGCTGGCCCACTGCTGCTGTCTGCTAGGTCTGCCAGCCCCTTCTGAGGGGGGAGGGGCGGCTGCTGCTTTTGTGTTTTCTCACTTCATCACAGCCCCCTCTTGGGCTTGGCCCCCACGTGGGCACGTCTGGTCATTGATGTTGCATTGGCTGCTGCCGGACGCCCAGGGTGCTGTGAGCCCAGGACCACCTTGCGTGTCCCCTTGCGGGTGGGTGGTGGTGGAGACTGGAGGAGGCCATCTGAGCTGAGGGCCCTCTGAGCCTGTACCCACTCTGTGTGTCCGCAGCCAGGGCTGCGGGAGGGCTTTGCACGGGGTAGGGGTGCAGTCGGCAGGCGGACCTGTCGGGGGTGGGGGGTGCTCGCTCTGGAGTGTGGAACAGCTTGGAGCATGCAGCCACCAAAGGGCAGGGCAGGGGCCAGGACGTTCGTGGGCAAGGCCTCGGGGTGCCCAGTGAGGGCCTCGCGGCTGAGGGTCCGGCTGTGGCCAGGGCAACCTCGGGCCAGTTGAGAGCTCTGTCGGCTGTGCAGGGACAACGGACTGGATGGCCCTTCACCACCGAGAGTGTTGCATTTTCTGGAAGTTTACCTGCGTGCTTCTTTTAATGCTACCGACACGACAGATGATGCTCAGCATGGGGTGCAGAGGAGTGCCTGCCTCGGGGGGTGAGGACCGAGTCTGTGTGGAGAAGGGGGGGAGGCGATCCGCACGCCCGGCTGGGACGTGCCTGCGGCTGGGACATGGATGAGATCTACCGAGCTATCTTTGGCGAGCTCAGTTATTCAACAGTTTTTTTGTTGTGTTGTTTTTTTTTAAGCACAGAACATTTTGGAGTATTACCTACAACTGGGGAACCGGTACTTGAAGTTCAGGTTTAGTTACTGCCCCCAGGCAACCTGGCCTTTGCCACCAGCCGGGACCGCGTGCATCACAGTGTGTGGCTGCCGTGTCCTCCCTGGTGCCCCAGAGCCCCCCTGACACTGTTTCTGGATTCTCTTCTGGAAGCCTTTCTCTGCTCGACCCTCCCTCACTGCACCTCCAGCCGTGTCCTCACATCACAGAGCGTGTGGTCCCACAGGGACCCTGCAGCCAGGTCCTAGCTCTCCAAGGGCGGGTTCTAAGTCTTCCCACTTTCATGCATCTCACCCACGGGCCACCTCCCTTATGGTGACTTTGCTTGACATGTTGTGACATTGGCAGAACTCATCAGATTTCCATAAGAATGAACATATCTGTGTTGCCACCCCATGCACGCCAGCGCCGCCAGAAAGCCTTGCACTAACATCTTCCCCCCTCCCCCACTGCCACCACACACACACACACACACACACACACACACACACACACAGAAAGGAGATTTGGGAGTCTGAAGTCATTTTGTCACTTCCCTGGAGTGGCAGAATGACTAAGTCACTGTGACGTGGGGTCGTCACAAGTATCCCCCATATCCTGGTAATAAAGGGTGGAGCGTCCGTCATTAGCTGTATGTAGCAGGGGAGGGGACCCGTGTTGCTCTGCGACATGTTACTGCACCCCTGTGTTCATGTCCGTCACACGCTCAGTGTCTGGCATGTAGGTGCCATGGTCCCGCCCTGGGCACTGCCCTTCTGCATGTGGGGAATGAGGTGGGCTTGTCTGGGGAGCACACAGCACCCACGTTTATTCCTGGAAGCGAGTTGAAGTGGTCAAGGGTTCATGTAAAAGGCCCCCAAGTGTCCCCCTCCTACCTCTTGATCTTTCTCTGCTGTCCGGTGCCCTCCTAGCCGACCCCGACAGGCAGCCCCATCCACCTAGAAGGTGCCCAGGGATGGCAGCCCCACTGGGCACCCCGCTCCTCGTCACAGCCTGCGGGACGGACGGGGGTCTTCGCTGTCTGCCCCCCGCCCCTGGCCAGGAGCAGTGGGCGACTTGGGATCGTGTTGACCCTACCTTTACTTTTAATCTTTCCCTAAATCACACTGCCCTTGGCTCCATGTCCTCCCATTCGTTCAACACAGCTGTACCCACACATTTTCTTTCTCTTACAAGGAGCGAATACTCTTTAGAAAAAAAGTACCCACTGGAACAGATGTAATCCTGGGTGCAAAGAACGTTCCCTCCACTGTGTTGTCGTCCCCACCTGGCACGGTTTCTTGAGCCTCTTCCACATTCTTAAATACCCTTCTCAAACCGAGGCTTCTCCGGCTGTGCGGCGCTGCACTGGCTGAATGCGCTGTGGCCACTGAACTGAGTATTGATCCTGGGCTCCCCGAGGGCTGGGTGCTGGGCGGCCCTGTGGGCGTGCGCCAGGCCCAGGCGATGACCCCTGGCAGCTCAGTGTGACCGGCCACCGAAGACGGGAGAGCCACGGCCCTTGCCTAATGTTGGGCTCTCCCTCTGACCCTGCCCTTTGGGGTTTTACTCTGCAGTTTACTCTGGGCTGCCACACGCTCATTACCCCAGCTTTCTTACCCCAGTTGGGGGCAGTGCACACAGGGTTTATGATTCCACATCCTTCCTCCACAGACCTCCACCCAGAGTGGCAGTCTGGGCCCCAGATGGCACCGGGGCCCCCTGTGGCCTGGCGGGATGGCCAGGTTAGAGCAGGGGGCCTGGGGATGTCTGTGTGGAGGGATGGGAGGTACAGGAAGGGCCTGGTCTGGGATGCCCAGGCTGGTCCCACTGCTTCCTAGCTGTGCCCTCTGCCCTCTCAGGATCCGTAACGCAGGGCCTGGCTCCCCTGTCCCCGTGGGGCACATCAAGGGGTTGGAACCAGCCTGCAGAGGCCTCGTAGGGGCAGGGGAGCCAGAAAATGGTGCACGTTGTTGGTACCAGGCTGCCTGCCAGCATGGGCGGGCAGTCGGACAGCACCCGTGTCCCCCTGCCTGCCGGAGAGCTGGGCAGAGCGAGGGCAGGAGAGCCAGGGGCGGGCAGGCCTGGTGCTGTGCTTCGGCCTCCGGCATCTCAGGGCCGGGACGTGCTGTGTGCTGGCCAGATGGGTGGTGGGGGACAGCCAGGGCCAGGCAAGGTGGCAAAGGTGGGCCTGTCAAGCAGTCCTGCTTTTTAAAGTTGTTATCGTTATTATTTTAAAATAGGCACGCCCTGGCTGGCGTGGCTCAGTGGATCGAGTGCCGGCCTACAAACCAGGGGGTGGCAGGTTGGATTCCCTGCCAGGGCACATGCCTGGGTTGCGGGCCAGGTCCCCAGTAGGGGGCGCGCGAGAGGCAACCCTGCATGGATGTTTCTCGCCCTCCCTTTCTCCCTCCCTTCCCCCTCTCTAAAAATAAATAAACAAAATCTTTTAAAAATAAAAAAATAAAATAAGCAGTAAGATGGGAGCAAGGAGGCGTTTGGATGGCAAGACGCCCTGCTGCCTGTGGGGAAGTTGTAGATGGTGTTTCCAAGTGGTTAAGGGTCATCGTCCTCCCCTGATGTTTAATTTCTCTTCAGTGAGTATGCCCTTGGACTTGGGGTGGACCCCCAGAGAGGATTCACAAACCCCGATTTGAAAGCGCCCATGCAGGTCCCCACGCACCCAAGGTCGCAGCCCTCCCCAGCCGGGCTAGGCAGGCCTCCCCAAGGCCACTTGAGGTCACTGGGAGGGACTGTGACTCTAGGGCCTCTTGGGCCACAGAAGACAGCTTTGGTGCTGGACGCAGAGCCCCCCCTCCCAGCACAGGGGGTGCGTTCCTGGGTGTCATGCTGTACATGACAGGCCAGCTCTGCTCGTCCTTAAACGGTTTAAGTCACAGAACAGAAAAACCCATGTAAACAGGCCCGGCAGAATACTGGTGGCGCAGCCAGGATGTGTGCCCCACCACCAAGCTGAGCGAGGGCCCTGCCGGGACGACGCCACCACTGTTTGTGGGAACCGCGGTCACCGCCTGCTGTCACCTTGGTCGGCAGAAGTGATACAGGCTTTCACCTTAAAGCGGCACATGTTTAACAAAAGGACTGGAAACAGCACCGGTGGAGAAGAGAAGCCCCCGTCAGAACATATTCTAAAGAGACCAGGTTCATCAAGGCTCATTTGTATTTTTTAGTTTTGAGGGGGAAAAAATGCTAAAATGTTCTTGTCACATGGAAGACAAAAGCACCCAAGAGCAGCCCCCCCCAGGAGCTGGGTGAGCAACATCGGTCCAAGGCACTTTTCTAGGGCATTGTGTCCCCCCAGGCCATCAGGAGGTGACCCTGCGGGGGGCCGGCCCTCCCCGCTGCCAGGCCTGTTGGCCTGCTGAGTGGGGACTGAGGCCACACAGCAGTGGGGTGACACCGGATGGGAGACCCGGGGCTGGGGTTCTGCGGTTCCTTACCTGTATCCTCGGCCCCGGCCTTCAGGTACCCCAGGCATTGATTATGACACACATCACGTCAGCATTTGGGATTGTCGGGGCCAAGTCGCGAACTTAAGCCCATCTTCTGGAATGCAGTGAATCTGGGGTTTCCTCCAGCTCAGCTCTGGCTTAAGTCATGAGAGACGTTTTAACTAGGGAAGAGCTATGTCTTTTACAGCTTTCCCAGCCCTAAGTAGGTCAGGGTTTTGTCACAGTTTTGACGAGATCACAGGTGAGTCACCGTGAATTTGGAGAGTCACGAATCTTGCGGGCATTTGCAATCTAGCTAAATGGCATGCCTCGATTCCCCACAGGCTGTCCCCCGGCCCCGCTGCCCGCACCCACGGCACAGCCTTGGCTGGAAATGGCCATCAGGGGAGACTCGCCCTCACTGCTGGCTGCGGACATCTGCCCTCCAGCCTGTTTGAGTGGCAGGAAAGCCAAGTCCCGAAGGTGGCGCAAAGGAACCACCCCCCTCTCCCCGATGTGCAGTTTTTTGTAGGAGCCTAACCTTGCACAGGAAGGTGCACACTGTGAGGGCACAGCTTGATAAATGTCCAAGGAGTGACCACATCATGTAGCCCACACCCAGGCCAGGTGTAGAGCATGCCAAGGACCTGCCCGGGGACCACAGCCATCACCTCTCAGCCACAGACCGGGAGGCCTGTCGGCACTGCCCGCGGCCCATGGGAATCACCACCCCACGTGCATGCATTCCGTCCAGCTGCGTTCCATCCTTCTGATGCTCTCAGGACCAGGCCAGGTCCTCACGTGCTGTTGTAGCTCGTTAGCTCTCAGTGCTGTGTACAAACACGACAGTCCCCGTCGACGGGCGTTCGCAAGGCTTCCAGTCTCTGTGAGCAGTGTGACTGTGGCCGCTCTGGAACTTTTGGGTGCATTTCTGGTGGGTGCACCCCAGTGGTGGTGTGACTGGGTCACAGGGATTCAGACCTTCGGCTTAGGAGATGCCTGGGCCGCCCACAGATGCACTCTCTCGAGCAGGCAGAAGCCAGCATGGGGTTTTTCAGGTAGAGTAAATACAGTTACGATGGAAACAGAGTGCGTTTGGGGTCATGCAAGCATCTAAAGGCACTTCAGCAAGGGACCATTCTCAGAAATCTGAGGGGACAGGACTGATCTTTCCAGAGGCAAATTCTGTGTTTAAATGAGGGATTTCATCCCAGCATCTGCTTGTGCAGGTCAGTTAGCATTCTCTCAACTATGCCCAGGTGATGCCGTCCCCCCACAGAACACATCCTGCCCCTGCTCAGCCCCTGGGTGGGGGGCAGGGGGACTCATGCAGACTGACAGAGGCAGAGGCGACTGCCAGGTTGTCACTGTGTGCTCGTCACATGTGCTCCAGGCTATGAGTTGTATTAATAAAGGCATGTCCCACAGGGCAGCCCTTGGATGCCAAGCTCCCGACGGCATCGCCTCTCACACCCCCTGGGGTTGGGGAGCAGGGACCACGTAATGCTCTTGTCACAGGTGACGAAACTCAAGTTCAAGGTAAGCCCTTGCCTAGGGTCTCGATGTGACTAAATCAAGGGGCCACACACCCCAGCACATTCTGCCACTCGACGGCTCCGTCCTCTGTTCACCAAGCAGATAAATTAAACTAAAGGTGGCAGTTTATTCTACAGGGATTATGAATAAATTGACTGAAGTGACCAGTCCCTTTGCCTCTGTGGGGGTTTCCCGTAACCGCCTGGTGCTTGCGCAGATCAAGCAGAGGAAGTTTGGTACTTCCCAATGCGGGGGGGGGCGCTATGGCCCCTGGGTCCCTTCCGCCTGAAACAACCACAGCCCTTGGGCATCCCTTTGATGTGCTTGTTTGGACAGATTTGAAAAAATTATTGTAGGAAAGCTGGGCAATGGGATGTCATCGTTTGAATAATGTGAAATCTAATTCTTCAAAAAGAACATTTGGGCTGTAGTATAGATTCTAATGTTCCCCGTTCTTGTTGGTATTTTCTGAAACCTGAGAGTTAACCTAAAAAGCATATTTTCCAAAACTACTGATGTCCATTACAGGGGAAAAATAGAGCAAAAACCAATTTGGTTTGCTTCACAGTATTTGTGCTGTCACAGGAAGCTTGATGACTTCCAAAGGACTTGATGCTGCCTTTGATAGCTCTAATAGAAAACACACTCCCCGCGTTTGGACGGTGAGCTTTGGGCTTTGATGCTATAATATCCTGTAAAATTATTTCAGAAACTCCTGCCTGTATCTTGAGATTGTCCATGGGGAATAACCAGCTACAATAGGTTATTTTTATGATCAGAAGAGATTTTATTTTGTGCACATAGGTTAGTTCCGGTCTGATGAAGTTAAAGAGCTAAAAGCAAAGCAAAACAAAACAAAATAGCAACAAAAACAAAACACTTTATTTTTCTGTTATTATTGTCTTTAATCGTCCTCTGAAGATATGTTTATTGATTTTAGAGAGAGAGGAAGTGGGGGAGAGAGGGAGACATCAATCAGTTGACTCCCACACACGCCCCAACTGACCGGGAATCGAACCCACAACCTTCCCGTGCACAGATGATGCTCCAACCAACTGAGCCACCAGGCCAGGGCGCAAGTTCATTTTTTAAGCAAATACAGCCACTCGCTAACTGTGAAGTCTTTATGTTATGCAAAAGTTAATGTATTTATGTTAAAATTCACTCTGTAAGGTGACCCCTCACAGTATCTCCCAGGAAAGTGGCCAAGTTGTTTAATGCTGTTTAAGACCCTCAGCCTTGATGGGAGGGTCCCCATCCCAAGTCAGCCCCAAGAGGGTTTTCTCACAGCCATGGATGCTGTCACTTGTACCCAAGCCTCCTGCATACACACACAGGGGCAGAGCGTGTCTGAAGCCCTGCACACATGGCAGTTCCTCTGCTGGCTGATGGGACCCCACCTCTCAGTGATGAGGGCCACAGCAGCACAGGGTTGACCTCTTCCCTGGACTTAGGTCCAGTCACGTGCTCTGCACTTCAGATCCACATGCCGCTGAAGGTTTAGGACACTGTCCCTGGCGATGAGTGAACCTGGCACCCGTGAGGAGGCGCCCTCCCTGCCCGGCGCCAGCTGCAGTCCCCACACCGGCCAGCACACAGCTGTGCACCTGCGCTGGGTGGAGGACACGTGGAGGCTGCAGGCCAGGGCTGCGCCTGTCGGGGGCTGTGCCTGGCTCCGCCGCATCTGATCCTCGGATCAGGGAACGTTTCCTGTAGAGATCAAATTGGCATCTTGTGACGATGGCCAGTTCCGGCTGCCCCTGGCTTACCATTTGCGGTGACAGCTCAGCGCACGTTTGCCTTGATTCCTGCTACCTGACCATCCTACATGGTGGCCCCAGAGAGGGTCTGAAGCAGATAAAACAGGTCTGCACCTTCCTCGACAGTCGCCAGGCCTAGCAAAGAGATACACGGGATGCCCGTTAGATTTGAATTTCAGCCAAATAACGGGCAACACTTTAGCCTAAGATTATCCCAAAAATTTGTACGGGACATACTCATAGAAATCCTTTGTGGTTTATCTGAAATTAAAATTTAAACAGACATCCTGTATTTCACCTGACAGGCCTAGCTTTTAAAATTCCTTGTTCTCTACTTTGAACCTGCCTCATTTCCGTTTGAGCAAAAAGCAAAAGTTATAGAGCACGTCCAGTTCTGTAGCAGTTGCTTTATTTAGTGTAAGAGAGTGGTCTCCCTGGTAGGGGAGCGCGACGGCAGGGCTTCTGTAATACTTCATTTTCTTCCTCTCACACGGGTGCCTGGGCGGAGCGTGCAGCCCTGGGCCTGTGTCACGCCCCTCCCAGGCCCGGCTTGTGCCGGAACCACTGACGCCCGCCCACCGTCCCTCCGCAGTTTTAGGCACTGCACCTCCTTCACCTTGCAGGCATCTCATGATTCAAAAGGGCTCTTGCTCGTCCCCATTCTCGCCTGAGGCCTGCTTGGGAGGAGCCTTTTAGAATGCTGTCTAAATTAGTGTCCTTATACTACGGGGACCATATATATATATATTTTTTTTTTTTTTTACATACTTCCTGGGTCAGATAGGTAAGAAGAAACAGAGTTCATCTACCGCATTCTTCACTTAAATGGCCCATGGTGGTCAGCTTTGTTCTGGCATCGGCTGTGGTGCCTGGATTAGGTGACTGGCTAAGGGAGATAGAATAGGACTTCTCTGCCCCCTGCCCGCAGTCCCCGCCCAGGTCTCAGATATCAGCCCGGGAAGCCTGCTTGGGAAGGGGCTTCTAGCGGTCGCCCTGCCCTCCCTCTCATAGGGCAGCCTTGGACCCCTGAACCAACCTCCGATTCTGTTCCCGTTTGCTTTGATTCTGTTCCAAGCAGCTGGGAGAACCACACTGTGCACTCGAGCCGCTTTGCTATGGGTGCTGTTCTTATATCTGATAGGATTTGTTTCAGCCGAGGAAGGAAGTGCCCTGACTCTCGTTGGTGTTTTTGGCTGGTTTTAGGGCACCCGAGGCCATTAGGGTTACCGGTCTGCCGCAAACAAAGCCAACGAGTCTTACTTGTGTAGGAGCCCAATAGCCTTTCATGTCAAACCTGAAGAAAACATTACAGTCAGTTTACCAGTTGCTAAAATGAAGGCCTTCTGGGGGCTTCCTGTTTCAGTTGTAAGAGCCCAAAGAACGTGGGACTTTGAGTAGGGATGAGTTGGGGGCTCCCCACCCCAAAAGCAAAGTAGCAGCTTCTGGGGTCATTTTCTGCATGCCTTGTGAACACCGAACTCTTCCCAATTTGTGAGTGATTCTCAGATTTCTACAGTTTCCAACTATGTTCACTTAAAATATCAGTTAAAATATTTTCTGTGCCTCCGTTGGTTAAGAGCATCATCCCCATACACCAGGGTTGTGGGTTCAATCCCTGGTCAGGACACATATAAGAATCAACCAATAAAAGCATCAATAAGTGGAACAGCAAATTGATGTTTCTCTCTTTCTTTCCCTTCCTCTGTCTCTCTAAAATAAATTTTAAAAATTCCCGGTAGCTCACATTATTCTCATTAAAAAAACTTTTTTTGTGATGGGCTATTTTATTCACTCAAAATACAGATGGAAGAGATTTTATAATTGTTAATATTTCTGAAATTCTGAGGCTATTTAAATCTGGCCTGGTTCTAAAAGTACCAGGAAATTGTAAATATACCATTTTTGTATTTACTTAAATGTTTTATTGGTTAATGTGCATAAATATATATTTGCTAAGAATTGCTCTTTCAGGGCTCGGAATGAATATTTTCCTAAATTTTTGTGTTATTAGAGGAACGAAAAAATTGCTGCAATTCTATTATAATTTTTGGGAATGTTTCTGCAGCTGTTAAATTGGAATAAAGATTTTTCAAATATAAATTGCATCTTTTGTAAATATTCCTGTTTCTTGACTTTAACACTTGCACATAAAAAAACCTCTTTGGGCCCTGGCCAGTGCGGTTCAGTTGGTTGGAGCATCATCCCATAGACTGAAATGTGGCGTGTTCAATTCCCGGTCAGGGCACATACCCAGGTTGCAGGTTCGACTCCCGGTCAGGGAGCTTAAGAGAGGCGACTGATCAATGTTTCTCTCTTGAATTGACCTCTTTCGCTCTCTCCCCATCTCTCCCTCTCTTTTTCACTCTCCCTCTCTTTCTAAAAGCAATGGGGGAAAATGCCGTTGGGTTGGGATAAAAATATTTGTAAACAATTTTTAAAAGGATGTGTACCTGTCTGGAGATGGAGGGACCACTCATTCCTTGCTGTGGAAGGCTCCATTTCAGGTACTGCGCCCCGATTCTCCCCAGGTTGGTCCGGCTCCCCTGCACTCAACACCAGCAGAGAGGGGGCGGGGTGCCTCACGCACCTCTGGGGTCCAGAAACACCTGTGTAATCCACACTGACACCAAGATATGGAACATTAATATTGGCCCTTCACCGGGAAGCTTTCACGCCCTGACCTGGCACTTCCTGTGAAAGGAACTGGGCACTTAGCTGCTCACCCGCACTCCGCTCGGCGTTTCTGTGACCATCGCTGGGGATGCTTTATCAGGGGCTCGTTCCTGGCTTTGCTGTCCGCGTCCCACCGTCTCCGGGTGCCAGGGGTCGCTTGGGTGCTTTCTGGTTGCTGATCCTCGGGGCCGTTCCCAGGCTAGGGCTCTTACGAGTAGGGCTGCCGCGGACATTTCCATACAAGGCTTTCTGTGGTCAGACGCTCTCATCCCTTTTAGGGTAACACCTAGGCATGGAATTATTGGGTCACAAGGCAGGTTTATAAAAGACCATGAGAACATTTTATACCCCCACCCACAAGGATGAGGGTTCTGGGTGCACCACGTCCTCGCCAGCACGTGGTGTCATCGGCCTTATGTCCTTTAAGGCCTTCCGCTGGGTGTGTACTGGCGTGTCATTGTAGTTTTATTACTTTTTAATCTTTGCCTGAGGATATGTTTTTATTGATTTTAGAGCGCGAGAAAGGGGGACAGAGAGAGAGAGAGAGAGAGAGGGAGAGAGAGAAACATTGATGTGAGAGGGAGACATTGATGGATTGCCTCCTGTACACACCCCTACTAGGGATCGAACCCACAACCTCGGTATGTGCCCTGACCAGGAATCAAACCTGCACCCTTTTGGTGCATGGGACAGCACACCAGCCAACTGAGCCACCCAGCCAGGGCACGTCATCATAGTTTTAGTTTGCATTTCCCTGGTGACTAATGATTTTGAAGTGTCTGTCCTGATCTTTTATGCATGTTTTACTGGGCCATTTGCCTTTATATTACTGAGTTGCCTTTGTGACTTTTGACAATCAGATATTTTAAAATTTTTATGAAGTTAACTTATTTTTCATTAATGGTTATTGCTTTCTGTGTCATTAAAAAAAAAAAGTCTGCCCAAGTCATGAAGATATTGTCCATATTTCTTCTTGAAGTCTTATAATTTAGTTTTTAACTGAGATTTGTGATTTGTCTTGAACCAATTTTGCATATGGAGTGAGGTAGGGGTCGAAGTCCATTTTTTTCCCCATATCGGTATCCAATTTTCCAGCACCTTTTGCTGAAAAGGCTGTCCTATCCGCGCTGAATTATAATGGTGCCTTTGCCCAAAATCAAATGCTCATGTAAGCGAGGGTCTTTATTCTGTTCCATTGATCAATTTGCCTCTTGTCACGACAGCACCACGCCACCTTGACCATTGCACCTGTACAGTAACACCCCAGACTGCAGCCCATCCTGTCTTTAGGGCTGCGCTCCACTGTGACACAGCAACTAATGCCAATGTTGTGTGTTCACGTTCACTGTCCTTACACATAAAATTGGGACGTGGTCACCTGAGTGCTGCCGATAACCCGCGAGTTACCTGTGGCGATACCGGACACACGTAGGACGCGCTCAGTCAACGTTTATCTGCCTGTTTGATTCTGCAGGCGGCTCACCCTCCGTGCGCTCGCCCCCTCTCTGTGGTGCGGGTGGTGGCACCGTCGGGGAGCAACGGGATGAAATTGCTTCAGTTACAACCTCTGATTCTGTGTCTCCTTAGCTCCCGTGCTGACCTTGGCTGTTTCATTTTGCAGCATCCTCCAACCCTTGGGGGTTTACTTGCCTGAGCTGAGTTTTCTCATAGGTGAAGAATATAGGCCCCCCTCAAGGTCACGGTCAGGCACACGGGCATCAAGGTGTGTGAGGACACTTTGTGGGATTTCAATGTTATAATGGCATAAGGTGCCACCTCCCCCACTGGGAATGCAAATCGTCGGAGGGCAGGGCATTTGTTATGTTTCGTGTGTGGCTCACATCATTGATTCGGCATCTGTTTCCTTTTTTTCACCGTCATTAAGGTAATTGCCTCCGTCAGGATTTTCTCCAGGACCAGCGATAACGGAGCACGTTGGAGCCCCCGCTAGTATTTGTCGTCACACTTTATGGGCAGCGCATTTAAAGTCGTTTGCTAGAAGTGTTTACAGGCTCGGAGAGCTGGCTCTTGTTCCCCTGAAGGCTTTGATTTAAGACACCAAGCAAGGCAGCTCTGAGCAAGAACCAGGGACCATGGAACACAGACACCCAGACCTGAGTCATTGCTGGAGGTGGCGGCTGCTCCCTCTGTGCCTCTGTGTCTGGAACGTCTGGTAGCCCCTTAACCCCGAGGAAGGGTCAGAGCCCCGGGCATGGGGCGGGGTAGGCTCTCCGAAATGAATAGAAGGGCAAGAAGTGCATCCCTGGGGGCAGAGGTCGTGGGGTCACCGTGAGCCAGAGCAGTGGCCTTGCAGACCACTTCCGAGGGTCCAGGCTGAGTGTGTCCGTTTCCGCCCTTCCCCGCCCTGTGAGTCGGCTTAGACTCCGATCCTGAGCCGATTCCTTCCACCGGGCTGACAGGCCCTGTGCCACGGGCCTGGTCGGTGTCTTCTGCCCACCCCCCAAGGGTGTTGCAGTGACAGGGCCATCAGAACCAAAAGGGGGTGGCCTGCATAGGGAAATGGCCGCGCTCCAGCTAGGGGCACTGACCCGGCAGGTGGGCTCGAGGAATGCAGGCTCCGGGCAGCCTAACGCTCCCAGGCTTGTGTACCTGGTGAAGGTCGGGGACATCGGGTGCCCTTGGGGTGACGTGCTGACTTCCAGGGTCCCCATAACACTTGACAGCGTCCACTCCCTGGAACTGTCACCCTACCGGGGGCAGTGGCCTGTGGAACCAAGAGTGAAGATGGCAGGAGCCCTCCTTCTCCTGCTCTGGGTGTCATTTCCAGAACTGCACTGGCGCGGATGAGGACTAAAGTGACAGATGCTTCCCCTTACTGCGTGGACACAGTGGAGGAGTTGCTGGAGCTGCAGGAGGTGCTGACACCCCTGCCAGCCCCGCCCCACCCCCAAGACCACGCTGCAGGGGAGGGAGGGGACTTTGTGCCCCAGACTTGACTTGCAGGCCAACAGCTGCGGTTCCCCAGTGTGCCGCACTCGCTGGCCACCACCCGTCGTCCACTGGCGGTCCCTATGATGTTGTCCATCTGGCTCATCTGTTGGTGCCATCACGTCTTCATTTAGTAGATATTTACTGAGCATGGCTGTGGACCAGGGACACTGAGTGTGAAATGAGCTCTCTCTCTGCTGGGGCGTGGCCATTTTGATGCCGCTGGGTGTTCAGAGATGTGGCCCCAAAGAGGGGACCGTGCCCTGTCCTGTTTGTATTGTACGGATCTGGCTCCTGGCTTGGGGACCCACCAAAGGCCAGCAGGGAGAGGCAAGAGGGAGGCCTAGGTGACAGCAGTGACAGCAGCGGCAGGCCTGCCTCCAGAGGTGGCACGACAATAAACGCCTTGTTACTTGTCATCCTACCCCTGGAGCCCAAAATTTGAGGAGACAGGCCCCCAGGGCAGAAGAAAAGACAGACAGGTGAGAAAATATTCCAGACAAATTTCAGTCAAGGTCTTACACTGTCTCAGCGTAATCCAACCTGCTCCCCCCTGCCCCCCTGCCCTCCATCCTCCGCCCCGTCTGCCCCAAACTGTTTCCTGACCAATAGCTGGTCTCGTTCAGCAATGACAAGGGCTACAAAAGAACTAGCGTGTGGAGAACACCGGAAATAAACCGAGATGGAGAAAACCAAGCCGGAGACTGAGGAAGAAGGCGGCCCTTCGGAGGCCAGCTCTGGGGTGCAGAAAAGTGTTCCCAGGCTGTGCAAGCAAATGCTGGGCATGTGCTGCCTAACGAGAGGCTTTGAGCACAGAGAAAAGACGCCGAGGACTGAGCAAGATAGAAGGGAACACGGGCCGAGCGGGCAGCGTTCGGGGGAAAGCGGAAGGCGCAAGGAAAAACATACCGACACAAAGACCAACTCAGGAGCCACGAAACGGGACGCCTCCCTGGGAGCTGTCACTGTGGACGGCCTGGAGGGAGCGCCACAGGAGGAACCAAGCGTCACCGTAATTTGATTTCCAAAGAAGGAGTTTTGGAAAAGAAAAAAAAAAGGAAGTATATGCTAAAAGAAAACCGTGTGCAAATATCCAGGCTACGCTTGACTGTGTCATTGAAAAGCTATTTTTGCATTTAGGTAGACATTACAAAGATGACCAAAACGGGTCCCCTCTACCTTATACTGTGCACAAAAATCAACTCAAAATGCACTCAAATCTTGAATGTAAGACCCAAAACCATGAAAGTCCAAGGAGAAACCTTAGGGTGTGAACTCCGTGGCATTGGTTTTGACAATGATTTTTTAGATCTGACAGCAAAAGCAAAGGCAACAAAAGTAAAAATAAACCCATGGGACAACATCAAACTAAAGTCTTCTGCACGGCACAGGAAACGTGAACAAAATGTAAGGGCAACCCATGACACGGGAGGCGATGTTTTCAAATTGCGTATCTGACAAGGGGCTACTATCCAAAATATTTAATACGCACAACTCAATAGCCAAAAAAAAAAAAAAGCATTAAAAAACGGGCAGAGAAACTGAATAGATATGTGTCCAAAGAAGACGTGCAGATGGCCCATGTGGGAAGGTGCCCCGCATCACTCATCATCCAGGGGACACAAATCAAAACCATGTTGAGACATCACTGTGCACCTGTCAGCATGGCCACCCTCAAGAAGACCAGAGAGCACACGTACTGGGGAGGGCGTGGAGGAGAGGGAGTCCTTCGCGCACTGCTGGTGGGAATGCCGGTTGCGGCAGCCGCTGTGGAAAACAGTGTGGAGGGTCCTCAGAAATTAAAAATAGATCGAGCATAGAACGTATCCAGCAATTCCGCTGCTGGGTATTTATCCAGAGGGAATGAAGATGGGATCTTGAAGAGTTATCCCCACTCCCACGTTCACTGCAGCACTGCGGTAGCCAAGCCATGGAAATAACCTAAGTGACTGTCGACAGAGGAACGGATGAAGAAGACATGGTGCCCGCGCACACACACACAGGAAGGGCCGAGTCCTGGCAACTGTCTGGATTTCCTGGTGGCCCTCCCCTGGCACGAGGTGAGGGATGTAGGTGGGCGGCACCATGGGGGGCTGGCCTCTGCCATGCTGCGCTTCCTGAAAGGATGCTGAGAGATTCCGAGTGGGACAGTAGGTGCCCCAGTGTTTTCTGATTTAACCAAACTGCCCACTAAGTATAAAGACAGGGACAATGCTCAGATACTCCCCAAACGCACCCGGAATCAGACGGCTCAGCTGCCGGGAGCCCCGGGAAGGAAGGTTGTGGATAACGTGGAATGGCAAAATCCAGCCAAAAAGGCGTGGCTGGAAGTACAGAGCTTGGCATAAGATGGGTGGTGACCCTCCAATCTATTCAAATGTAACAATAAGAGAGGTTGGCCACCTGTGGGTACCCTAACAGCAACCCGTGGCAAAAATGATTTAATCTTGCAAATAGTAACCTTACGGGGTGGTGGGGTGGAGATCACTGCGCCGGGGAGGGGAGAAGCTAGGCTAATATGTAACATCCTCCTCTTAGCAGCGGAGCCGACAGTCACTAAGTGGAAAATGCTGATTTAGAAACGAGCGCTCGCACGTCGACGTTTCTCATAATATTTGTGGCAGCTTTAGAGCGGTCCCTTGGGACGCCGTCTCAGACAGCGAGGAGACATTTCTCTGAACTTCAGTGGGCTGTTCCTCCCCTCTGTTTCGCCGCCACACCTTTTCGTTCCCTTTCTTTGTCCTCAACGAAGAATGCTGCCAACCCAGTGCTGCCGTGTGCTGTTGTCGGGAGCAGGGACACCTGGTGAGCTGGCACCCGGCAAGGTGAGGGGCGTTGCCATGGAAACGGAGCAGGTGAAGGGGTGCAGACTGCGAGGTGAGATGTGGCTGAGGAGGGCCTCCGGGAGGTGATGCTGGGCTAAGGCCCAGATGCCGGGCTGGAGGCAGCAGGCCAGGGCGTGGGCGGCAGGCGCCGGCACCGCGAGGGGCCAGTTCCAGAGACAGGAAGCAAAGGCTTGGTGTTGGTGTCCTGCTCTCTTGGCACTCGAGCAGATGGTGTGTCTACTGCATAATCCTGTCCCCACTGTCCTCTTCATGCCTTGGACCGTGTCTTAGTTTTTGTCCGCTGCTTTATTTTGTTTTTGCCTACCTAACCAGGTTTTGGGGCTGCCTGGAAGGTGCTCAATGAACGTGCAAAGCCAGATGAATGGATGAATGAATGGAGGAGGGAGGGAGGGAATGGGTTCTTTGAGGGTGTCAGCTTAATGACATAACACGGTTTATCCCATGAGCTGCTTTTGATGTTTAAGCTTAATATTTATAAAGCAAGTCGCCTTTTGGAAAACGTGCAATTGACATTTTTTTAACCCATGACTTAGGCTACTAGTTGGGTATTCCGGCACCCTCCGCGAACCACGCGAGTTTGTCTCCTCAGAGCTTTGGGTTCTAAGGTGCACGTGCCGTCAGAGAAATTAACGGTGGCTCAAACCAATGGCCAGTGGCTCAAAGACACCTGCAAATGACTGCTCTCACTGCCAGCGACACAACTGTCCCAGCAGAGGGTGTTTGGAGGGGCGTCTCCACCTTGCGTGGAGGCGGGCACCCCCTGGGCCCTGGGCGGCAGTCGAAAGGCTGGGAGTCCCCGCATCTGCTTCTGATTAGGGACCGGGAGCAAATGCTCGGGAAGGCCGGCCTCAGAGAGACTTCCGGAGCCAGCAGGCAGCTCGTAGGACACGGCCGCTCAGTGTAGCCTCAGTGAGGCCGGTTGGCCCCCCAGAGTGGCTGTGTAAGAAATACTTGACCACCGTGCGCTCAGTGCAAACCTGTACAACCTTCCCCGCCCCAGAAATGTGGGTGAAACTTAGCTTGGTTTACAAAACTCCATTTTCTTAAACGTTAGGGTCCATCTTTACATCTCGGTGGGACGGAGGCTAACACGTGGCCGTCGGTTGGGGCTGCAGCCGCCTTACCCTTATAACCATCGTTGACCATCTTTCCATATGTGTGGCCCCCGGCTGCCGGTGGGGGGTGGGCTTCCAGGCTATGGCACGCCCTGTGTGTGGCCCTGAGCACCGTGTCCCGGGGGGCTGCCCCATCAGCCTGCAACCCGGAGGTGGGGACCGCAGAGCGCAGCCCGAGCTGACCCAGGGCGGCCGTGCAGCCTGGTGGACTGGGTGCTCCCCCTGCATGTCTTCTTCCCTTTTCCCCTACAAGCTGCTCCCAGACCAATCCTGTGTCTTAGAATCGAGGCAATGGGACCGCTGCCCCGGTCCCTCCCCAGCTTTTCTAGTTCAGGAAGCATTCAGGCTTCCTCGACCAGACAGGAACGGAACCTCTGGACCCCGGGGTGGAGCTGGGTGGGAATTCTCCAGGAGGTCCTAATTACACCAGCATTTTGAAAATTAGACAGCTCTGGAAACCGGGGAAGCCAGAGAGCTCCCATTTAAGCTTCATGATGCTAACACACGTGCCGGTAGAAAATACAATAAGGTTCTCTGCTCCACTGAGTTTGGGAAATGCCGTGTACTCTCACCTGTTTTGAAGATGCACGAGGTCCGTTATGATCTTGAAGGTTCTGGGAAGGCCTGCAGTGAAGAAACTGCTCTAGTGGAATCCAGAATGCCTGAAATTCTTCTGCCTGAGGAATAGCCTTTTCTACCCCAAGCCCACACACACCATCAGGCGTAGTCTTTTTATGTGAAGTTAGTATGTGACATGTAGAATCTCCTGACTCCTGCATCGTAGAGCAGTGTTTGTTCATGTCTAAAAGCTTCACGTGTGTCAGCAGGAAACCCTTCCAGTCGGTGCGGTCAGTGCACATTGTTACAGTTACTTCCTTTTCAAGTCTTTTTGAAGCAGCCATTTCTTGCACCCCAACAGTGTGCAAGGCTGACTCCGCTGGCCAGTGACCCCGTGCCTCAGCGTCTGCACGGGCAGGGCCCCGGGCGCCTGCAGCTCTCTGGCCCGTGCAGCACTTGTGTGATAGCACCATCTTGTCACGGGGCCTGGGGATCTGCATGGGGAGCACATTGCGTGTGATTCTCAGGCTCCCCAGTGTTTGAAAGGCACCCCACCAAATGTCCTGCTTCCGCCTGCTCTCCGTTTTGATTGCATCCTGGAAGCGGCCAGGGAAAATCTCAACCTCGAGGCCCTTGGCTTGGGGTCCCAAGGGAGCCCACATGGCAGGTCAAGACCTCTCACGTGTGTGCAAAGAAGCTTGTGCCCTCGAGAAATGACAGCTCGCCTCTTGGGTCTCAGAGGTGGCTGCCACTTGCATGGCAAGGCCCAGGGTGCCGATGGCCACGGGGAGAGTCACCGAGGCGGGGCGGGGCGGGGACGGGGCCTGTGCCTCGTTGTCTGCGGTCACGCTGTGGCCCAGACTTGCGAAGCTCCCTGTGCAGCTGGCAAATCCGCCTTCACACCTGTTGTTGTCACCCACGTGGCGACGCGGGAGAGGGTGACTTGGCGGGAGACAGCAGGGCATGGGAGCCAGGGAGAGGGCCTCGCAGCAGCTGGTCGGCCTGTTCTTCCCGTTGGGTGCCCTTCGTTTCGGCGATGCCCGCGAGGGTGTCGGCGCCTTAGGGAGGCAGTTCTGGACTCTGCACTTCGTTGGGACCTGTTATTAAGCATCCTGTGAAACCTCTCCCAGGGCCGCCGCTTCTCTCCTCCAGCAAGGGCAGCTGTCAGTGAAGCCGCATAATTTAAATTCTGCCTCTGTTACATTACAATGACCTCATGGCGGCTGAGGTAGCCTTGGACGAGGTCGCCCTTGGTCCGCTGCTGCGCCAGCTGCCCGATTTCGGCAGGTCAGGGTCACAGGCCCAGAGCCTCCAGGGAGAAAGCGAGGTGTTGAGGGGCCGCCCCCGGAGCAGCATCTACAGGAACACTCTGGTGGGAGAGGGCGCTGACTGAGTCTGGGCATCCAAGCTGGGGGCCCTCCCCGGAAGCCTTTGTTGGCCCCGCCCAGGCGGGTCGGCTGTGGCGACCCGGGGCTGTGAACTAAGGTGACAGACAACGTGGGAGGACTCGGGCCAGCACCTCCTCTGTCCCTGGCGGAGGCTGGGGAGCAAGGCGGCACAGCCCCAGTACCCTCCCCCCACTCCACCCCGCCTCTCAGGTCTCCTCCGGGGGCCCCTGTCTGATGGGCTCTGGTTGCTGTGGACCTGAACCACCAGCACCGCCTGCACCCCACCTGCCCTCTGCGCCCGGCGGCCCCAGCCCCGTCCCGTCCCTGGCTGACGCGCCACTCCTCTCCGCACCCCACAGGGCCGTGGCTGGGCCCTGGGCCCGTTTGTCTCCAGTGCTATGGGCTTCAGTGACTTTTTGGGCTCAGTGCTTCCCTGCGCCGAGAACACAGGGCTAGGCACACGGCACTGGCTTTGAGGAATGAAGTGCGAGCAGAGCTCCTCCAGCATCAGCTCAGGGCCCCCGTGTCTCCCCGCCCCCCTTCCCTGCCCCCCAGCAGCCGGGCTCCAGATGGGGGTCTGAGCGTCACCGCTGCTGCGGCAGAGCCCAGAGCATCCGGCAAGGGCTCTTCGTGTGGGTGTCCGAGAGTCCGTGTCATCAGCCCTGTGACGGACCGCTGAGTCGTTCTGTGTCCTTTAGTTGCTGTAACGCAGTCCTGCCGTGTGCAGTCTGTGCACAACACGTGAACAACACGCCGGGCCACGTATTCCCGAAGTTTCTTGGGAAAGTCTTTGGAGATTTCCTGACTACCCTGAAGCAATCGTATCCATGGCACTAGGCTACCGTAAAGCGATCAGGTTGCTGCTGCTTCGTTATCACCGCACGGACCGTTAATCCCGTAAATGAACGTGTCTGTTCGCTGGTGATGCCCAGGGTTAGTCACACGTGTAATGCCTGCAGCGTATGTGTCATACGAGAGCACCTTATAAACCGACAGTGTAACCCCCGCCCCGGGTATTGATAAATACAGCGTTGTACCTAGATGTGTTTTCTCTTCCTTATGATTTCCTTCATAACCTTTCCTTTTCTCCAGCTTTCTTTATTGTAAGGATACAGTGTACAGTACACATAACACAACAGAGTGTGTGTTAACTATCTGTGTTATTGGTAAGGCTTGTGGACAATAGGTTATTAGTAGTCACATTCAGGGAGACAAAGTTATACATATATATATAGTTTTATATATATAGTTTTATATATATAGTTATATATATATAGTTATATATATATATAAAACTATATATATATATATATATACATATACACACACATAGGTATATACACATGGATTTTCGACTGCGCAGCGATCGGCGCTCCTGACCCCCGCATTGCTCCAAAGCCACGTCCGGTTCCTTTCCTGCCGAAAAGCGCCCTGCTCCCCCGGCGGGCCATGCTCCCAGTTGGGTCCCTGGCTGCCTCCTTGTTCCCTCTCAGGTCTCGGTCACCTGTCTGGGGTGGTCCCTGTGCCCGCCCCCGGCTCCGCTCTGTGCTCTGCACTGGGCCTGCCGAAGTCGCCTGCTCACCCATCTGCACCCAGGGTGTGTTTGCTGCTGCCACTGCCATCACAACTTCTTTTGGTTTGGCTTTGCCTGTCTGCCCTGCAGGATGCCGGCTGCAGGCAGGTGCTGTTGCCCACCATCCCTGGCACGTGTAAGATCGGAGCAGGCTTGTCGCTGGAATGAATGAGTGAGTGAGTGAGTGAGTGAGTGAGTGGCTGCGCCTGTGTGCTGCCTCATTCAGGCAAGGCACAGCGTGTTCCAGCCAGGCCTGGCTGCTGCGGGCGGACCCTGGCCGGTGACGGCACTGGGCAGGTGGCCGGCCCTCGCTGTGTCCCAGTGTCCTCGCTCTGCAGTGAGGACAGTGCGGCCATTGTCCTGAGGGCAGATCTGGTGCTGTGTGGTTCAGGTTGGCGCAGGGTTTCTGGCTATTCCCACGGCTCCGCCTCCGCCTCCGCATTCTGTGCGTGAGCACACACTCACTGCACCACACACGCACACACTGCACCCCATATGCACACACTGCACCACACACGCACTGCACCGCACACGCACACACTGCACCACACACACAAACACCAGTGGGGCACACAGATGCACGCCACGCCGATACCCACACAACACATGCTACACACATGTGCACACGTTCCCACACCCCCCACACACCACCTAACACACTGTACCCCACACACATCACCCCAGTACACATCCAGTCAGTCGACAGCCCCCCCGTGATCTGTTTGCCAAGCATCGCTCGCGCGGCCTCCTCTCATTTCCGCGGCCCTGGCTGCAGCCATCACCGTCTCTCCCTGGCCCGAAATATCATTATCCTTCCCACCAAATGTAATTTAAATTGCTCTTAATGGTGGGGACTGAGACAGGAGGTTAACTCCACGCGTTTCCCCCGCCCCGCCCCCGCAGGGCCTGCCCTGTGTCTAATGCGTGTTTCGCTGGCTCCGGCCCTCCCTCCCCAGCAGGAGCCCCTGGGACCTGCCCTGGAGGCCCACACGCACGCAGCTCGCATGTCTCCGTGTCTCCGGGCACGCCACGGGGGCCCACCGCAGAGCGGTTTGAGCCTGATTGGATCAGTGGCGTCCTCATCAGGGCCTCACTGAACTGGGTGCCCCCCCTGCCCTTCGCATGGCCTCTCCTCTGTGCAAGCAGTGGGGGAGAGCGTGGTCTCCCATCTCTTCCTCTTTTTATAAGGACACTAGTCTTTTCAGATCAGGGCCCCCCCCTGCGGACCTCATTGTACCTTCATTACCCCCCAAGTGCCCCCTCGACGTGAGCTCATCAGGCCAGCATGCCATGTTCGGAGGACGCCCCGCTTCCTGGAATGACCTCCTTCTGCTGCCACCCTGTGACCCGCACCACCTTCCTCAACCTGGCTGCTGGATGTGACTCCACAGAGAGGCCAGAAAGGCCCGGCTGGGAGCCGCTTGGGTTTGTCACTTTACCTTTCTGAGGGTCTGTTCTGGTCTCGGAAAAGGGGAAACACACTTGCCTGGTAATGTGGCAGCGGGTCTAGTTATTAAACTGTGTGGAAGTCTTTAGTAGCTTAAACAATGCTTATACGCAGGAAGGGAATTATGATGGCCATCATCACTGAATTGTTGATGTGTGTAAATAAAAAGCCCCTGTAGGTGTATCGGTTAGGAATCTGTTCAGGTGTAAGCAGCAAACTAGCCAGGTAATGGCTTGCTTTCCACACCTAAGGAGAAGTCCCAAGGTTGCTAGCTTTGGTTCAGAGGTTTCACCCATCCGTTGGCATCTCTTTAATGCTCCTGACTGCCTGGCCACAAGATGGCTGCTGAAGCACCGGCCATCATGTCCTAGCTTGTGGGAAGAAGAGAGGTCAGTTCCAGCTCTTCTGATTTCCTTTTATCGGGATTGCAGAGGTTTCCTGGAAATCTGCCAAGGAGGTTTCTACTTAGGTTTAACTGGCTGCACTGGGTCCTGTGGCTACCACTAACTCGAAGGGATGCAGGGAAAATGGGAAACAGAGTTGGCTTACACCAGTGGAGACCTGTGGCCTGAGGCTGGGCACATTAGCCACCACCAGCACCCAGCCCAGGCTCTGATGGTGAGGCAGGAAGGGAACAGGTCCCGGGGAGACAGCAAACCAAATACCGTCCCAGGATCCACTTCACTTCCTAAGAGATGGGCTTGAGAATGGCCAGCAGAGAAAAGGCTGTTAGGTTCTGGTAAAAGAACACTCCCCAGTGTTTCTCAGAAAACATGAGCCCTGAAATGAGAATGGGACATGGACTCCAGGGAACCTTGACGTCAGATGGGACTCTAATGTGGTGACACGCATGCATGGGACAGGGACACTGGGCTCGTTCTCTGCCACTGCCCCCGTCTTCTGACCTCCCCTCTCTGTATGCCCATTCCTTTCCTGCTTGTCTCTCTCTCCCTCTCTTTTCTTAAATTAAATTGATTGGGGTGGTGTTGATTAATGCCATTAAGTAGGTTTTGCTTGCACAGTTCCATGGCACATCATCTGTATTTTGCATTGTGCGGTGTCTGTCTTACCGTCCTCCCTGCGTCTCTCGGTCCCTTGGCGTCTCGTGGTTTGGCTTTGCCCTTCCTCCACACAGAGCCTTGCAAAGTGGGCCGGTGTCCAGGGAGGCCTGGGGACACTGGGCCCAGGGGAGAGGCAGGAAGAGTCCAGGCCTGTCCTGTTTTCACGGGCTTGCCAGCACAAGTTCATTGCTAAGCTCTCTGCTCTCCCCAGGTTGCAAGGTAACCTGCAACTGCCGGCCCTTTTCAGGTCACTAAAAAGCAGGCTTACCCTTCCCTCGGCACAGGGCGGCCTCGGGGCTGGCGGGACCTCCGGGGGGCTGTCCTCCTGCCTTCGGACTCACCCAGGACCCCATTCCTCTCCGGGGGCTGCGGGGCACGCTGCGCCGTGACCTTCAAACAGGCAGTCTGGGGAAACTTCCTCTGTCCGCCCAGTTTCAGGGGAGGAAAAGTTCAACGGCAGCTCTCACCGGCAGTTTCTAGGAGTTCTCAGTGGGTGCCCACAGGCCGAGGAGTCTCCCCTCGCGGGCGGCCTCTTCCCTACGCCATCCTTCTTCCCAGGCCTCCTGACGCGGACGGGACTGCTCCTTGTGTCTACTGTCCCTTGTGCACTTGGCGAGCAGACCTCTCGGAGTCGACGGGAGCAGCTTGTCGGTGCTTCCGTGCAGACCCGCGGTTGGCTTTTGCCTGGGCGGGCTGGGTGGGAACACCTTGCGCCCATTTCTTGCGGTGGGTGTGTCAGCAGGTGACATGCAGCCTGGGGAAGGGAGTTCTCGGGGCCCCTGCCAGGACCGCTCCTCTGTAGGTTGGGGTTGGGGGGGCGCTGGCTCCCTCTGGCCCTGCCCCAGCTTCCCCCAGGACCAGTGAGGTCCCCCTGCTGACCGAGCTCCCACTCACTGCACCAGCGAGAGCTGATGAGACGTGGAGCGGAGGAGAGTGGAGGGTGAGGCAGATGTGACCCTGGGTGGCACAGCAGCCTGAGGCCCTGCCCAAGGAGCGGGAGGAGGGGCCGCCCCAGGAAGGAGCAGGGAGCCGCCACCCTGAGCTTCAGAGGGAGGGGTTCCTGCGGAGAGTCCCTCAGAGAGTCGGGGTGGGACCCCTGCGTTTCCCACAAAATAGGAACCCCACGAGAGCGTCCCTTTCTGGTTGCATCCAGGGGCTTTTCCCAAGGAGCGAGGGGCTGCAGAAGGGCCGCCTCCCGCTACCACCTCGCTCCGCACCCCCATTTTTATGCACCGAAATCATGTCGGTGCAGCTTCGCGTGAAGGCAGGGCTGCTCCTGGGAGAGTTCGGAGGCCGCCTGGTGCAGCTGGGCGTGAGCAGCAGGCCAAGGCCAAGGGCTGCCCGTGCCAGGGTTCACGTAGAGGAAGCGAGTTCGTGTCCCGCCCAGTGAGACTGAAGGTGCCGCCCCCTGGCCCTGCGGGCTCCGCACCCTTGTCGTTTAGGGGAGCTTCCGCCTTGCCCGGCCCGAAGGGGTGAGACCCTCCTCACCCCGTGTCACAGCCAGGGGGACGATTTCGGTTTCCCAGGCAGACGTGTCGACTGGGTTGTCCGGGCCGTTTTGGGTTCAGAACTCACTGCTTCTTCCATCCTATGTATTGTAGGGTCCACTCGTGGGCATGGCTGCCACTGGCTTTTTGCCCCAGTCCCGGCCTGGCTGCTCTGATGTCAGCTGCCTGCGGCCACTGGCCTCGGGTGGCCCCATGTGACTCACAGCTGCTACAGAACCTGCCTGAGACCAGGGCGGGGGCCTCAGACGGCCTCCCTAGTTCTAATGAGAGCGCTATGGTCTGGGCCGTGGGCTCCGGAGCATGTGTGGGAAAGAAACACAGCCTTCGCTCCTCATGGGGCTCTGCCAGCCTGAGGACAAGGTGGCTTTTAGAAAGGGAGCTGGCTTCCCAGTGTCCTCAGGAAGACAAGTGAGGTGGCGTCCCCAGCCCCCCGGGCAGCCCTGTCACCGAGCTCAGAAAGGGGCTGTGTTGGTCATGAATTTGCTGGACAATCAGAGCCATCCGTGTCTCAGACACATTAAGAAACAAGCTAAAAATACAGTATTTCCAAGTAGTGTTTTGCGAATGGGGAAGACATGAAAGGAAAACGTTTCGTAAGTGACTTTTCTGTACAGGATTTCGAAGTGACTTAGAATCTGCTGTGGGAAGGTGTGTGCGTCCCTGGGCCCTGAGCCGCAGGTGGCCCGCCCAGACACTTCCAGGCCGCGCCTCGGAAAACACTGGCCCAGTCTGGAATTGGCTGCCGCGGGACCCTGTGGCTTGGGCCACTCTGAGCGTCCGTCTCCTTCTCTGGAATGCGATCATTGGCTGTGCGGATTAGCAGCTTTGAACTGTTATTCTTTCAATCTGCCTTGGCGTGCCCTGCGCCAGTAAAGTTCCCCGCAAAAGTAAACAGATAGGACTGAACACTGAGCCTTCTGCCCCAGCCTAAAGGCCACCAGTATGCCCGGAGAGCCGTAGGATGGCGATTTCTGGGGACACCCTCACTCCAGAAGGTCACAGAGCCTGAGGGCATCCACACTAACTCCTTGTGGGTCCTGCCCTGGCCCAAGGGTTTGCATTGGAAATAGCCCAAGGAATATTATTATGTCAAAGATGGACAACGCCTTTCCAAGACCAAGGAGCTATGACTTCGTGTCTTATTCTTTTCTATTAAATAAATTCGGTCCATTAAAAGAGATGAGATGTGAACGTACCCCCCGCCCACCTGCTCCCACAGGTCAAGTGTGCCGCAGAGGGGTGGGGCATTACTGCCGTCACAGCTCTGCAGGCACAGCTACCCCAGGTACGAACAGTGGAACAGTTCAGCGTAATGTGAGGTTGAACATTATCATACCTTTTCCTGTGATTTCCTGTAAGAGCTGCAGATAAGTGGAAGGAAGCTCTGCTGTTGGGGCGTGGAGGTGAGTAAAGCTGAAGTAGTGTTACCTCAGCACGATAGTTGGACGCACTCTGTGTTATATCTCCACACTGTGCTGTGCGGCTCATTGTTATAGATACAGGATTCGGCACAAATAGCGCCCCCACTTTTTTTATTACAAAATCTTTCATTACAAAATCATAAGTATGTAATTCTGTAACATCGCATCGCATCTGAGCACACCATATGACATTTTAGGAGAAATGTTCAAATTAAAACTATAGCCCTGGCTGGTGTAGCTCAGTGGATTGCGTGCTGGCCTGCGAACCAAAGGGTTGCTGGTTCGATTCCCAGTCAGGGCACATGCCTGGGTTGCGGACCAGGTCCCCAGATGGGGGTGTGTGAGAGGCAGCCCTGCATGGATGTTTCTCTCCCTCTCTTTCTCCCTCCCTTCTCCTCTCTCTAAATATAAATAAATAAAATCTTTTTAAAAATTAAAGCTAAAACTATAAATTATTACATCCACATTATTACCTTACCATCCACACTCAAGCAGGTGTTACTTATGCTGGACCCTGTATAAATATATATAAAATATATAAACTATATATATATATGTATTTATATTTATATGTAGTCAATATATTTTAAACATAAAGTTATATACATTTTATATATAATATGCATATATAAAGCATACAGTTATATATTTTACTTCTACATAAATATATATTTATGATTACTTACCTGTTTACTTAAATGTATATGGAAAGGCATAAATATTGTTCCTTATGTATAGTTATTATTTTATTTACCATATTATAAATATGCACTTAGAATATATTCGTTTTCCTATTTACGCATTTCCATAAAGAACCACCAGCCACACGGCACAGGGTCAGGACCTGAAACCCTTCTGACTCCTCTCGGTGTTTCGTCGTGGACTGACAGTAAGTTAACAGTGAAGCCCCAGTCCTGCACATGCACACATGCATGACACAGTTGATCGTCAGGAAATATTAGCGCCCACCGAGTAGATGAGGTTGCCTCAGGTTTGTCTGACTTTTTAAAAAAGAACGTTGTCGTTGCTCCAAAAATGCACTTTCATGCTCTTTGAGGAAACGCCCGTCCGCCCACGGTGACACGCCCCTGCCGGCCTCGGAGGCTGCAGCTGGGAACCTGGTGGGACCTTCAGGGGCTGAACACCCAGAAGGGCTGGGGTCTGGGGAACTGTGCTTTCTGAGACCCGGAGCCCGGGGCGGGGACGGCACGGTCAGTGCCACTCCCGAGTGCCCCCGGCGGCCCCACGGGCCTGGCTGGCAGGAGGACGCCCAGAGCCCCTGTCCCTGCTGAGGGCCACGGGCTCTGTCCCGGCCCCGCCCACTCTGCCCTCGGGGCTCTAGGCTGACAGTCCCACCCCACGCGTTCAGTGGCAGATGCTCCAGTGTTCATTAGGAGAACTAGCTGTGGGGGTCGCTAGCAGAAAGCGGGCTCTTCTTTTTAACGCCCGGGGCTGCTGGCTGGGGCTGCGTAGCCGTGTGCACGCGTGTCCCTTTGCTGGTTGGTGCTTCCTGGCTTATCGGCCTCCAGCCCCGCGTTTGGAGGCCCCGAGGGTGTACCTCCGGGACCTGCGGGGAGGTCCGTGGCCTCTGGGTGGCTGAGGAGGTCTGTGCACCTGGAGGGGGCTCCGCGTGACCGGCAGCGAGGGGGCTTCCGTTCGTGAGCCCTTGGCTCTGGCCCGGGAGCCAGCAAAGCCCTCAGCCACCCTCTGACTTACTCTCGTCAGGAGCCTTAGAATAAAAGTCGGAGCAACCCCGGGCCTGGTTTTCCTCGGCTGATGAGCACACATCTTCCCTCAAAAGTTGGAATATTTGTAATGCCTTCAGAGAATCAAATCCTTTCCTGTTATTTCCTGGAAGAGCTCAGTTTCCAGGGAATAATTAGCTCCCCTCACTAAGCCCCAGGTCCATACTGTTTTCTCGTTCCTTCCCTCAGCGCCATCCAGCAAGGTGGTCCCATCCGGCTTAGGAAAACGATGTTGCGCGTTGCGATTAAGCCACTGGATCCCTGTGACCACGTGGTGGCACAGCTTCTGGGGGCGGGGCCCAGGCAGCCCCACCGTCCCTGGGAGACACACATGGTTGCGTCTCCACGTGCCCTTGGTCAAAGCTCTCAACCCCGCAAGGTCTGCCCGGTCCTCCTTGGGTCTCCCCACCAGAGAGGAGCCTCTACAGCCTTCTTCTTTGAGGCCCTCCTCCTCCTCGAGAGCAAAAGGCCTCACACACACCTCGCGATGGGAAGAGGAGGAGGCTAGAGCCTCCTGACATAGCCATGGGGCCACAGGTCAGAACTCTGGAGGGGCCACACAGCTGCCACCTCGGAGTGCCGGACCGTGGGGTGGGGACCCTCCTAGGTCTGGGCTTTGGCCCACAGAGTGAGCCTGCTACGCCTTCCTGCCGGAAACCTCTGCTCCGGGCTCGCCGCCTGACTTCCTTCTTGGGCGCATTCCTCGGCAGCCGCCCCTCTGTGGCTGTGGCTGCGACAGAGGAAGCAGCGGGCCCTGAGGACCAAGGAGCCCAGTGACACACGGCACAGTCACAGAGAGGGGTGCGCCCGTCCCTCGAGTACCGTCCACAGTGCACACCTCGCGCTTGGCCCTGGAGACACACCCCACCCCCAGCCTGGTCACAGGCTGCTTGCCGGGCACTCTGCCTCCCACACACTCACCCACCCTCTGTCTGGCTCATGCATGAAAGAGGAGGCTCAGCCCTGGCCGGTGGCTCAGTGGGTGGCAGCGTCGTTTCATGCCCCAAAAGGTTATAGGTTCGATCCCCGGTCGGGGAGTGTATGGGAGGCATCCGACTGGTGTTTCCCTCTCACAGTGATACCTGTCTGCTGTTTCTCTCTCTCTCTCCCTCCCTCTCTCTCTCTCTCTCTCTCTCTCTCGCCAAAATTAACAAATATATCCTCAGGTGAAGATTTAGAAAAAGAGGAGGTTCCAGGACCAAGATGTCCTGTTTGTGCTCCAGCCTCTCGGCCTTAACTGCCCAGGCAAATTAGAAAGCAGTGTTGTTGGCGTCCCGACAGGGAACCGCCTGTCCTGGTAATTGCATTCGTTATAAATGATGACAGTAGCTCACACCTAGTGCTTATTATAGATACCCAGGCCTGTGTTGTGCGCTTTATACACAGTATCAGTTGATCTTCCCATGAACCTTATGAAGGAGGCGCGGCCCTCCTGCCCCTGCCCCCAGCCATTTCATAGGCTGGGAGCTGTGGCACCGCGAGGCTGTGTCCTTGGTCCCGAGTCACACAGCTGACAAGAGTCAGGGCGGGCAGACACTGGCTCGCAAACAGACCCAAGTGAGCGGGCTCGGCCGCGGGGCCTTTCTTAAGTGGATTCGTCTCCTGTGTGTGTTCGGCTTTCGTGCCTCTAACTCTGTTTGCTGGAGAAGAGCACAGAGGCGGCTGGTGCAGTTTGGTGCTGCCACCTTAATTTGTGCAAAGGCAACAGCGCTTTTATCCCCCGTGGGTGTCAGTGCAGTGCGGGGGACATGCTGTGGCGGGTCCGGGCAGTGCAAGGCACCGGGTCCCAAGGGGGCCATGGGACGAGTGTGATGGTCAGAATTGAGGGGAGGGGGCAGCACTGGCGGGCCCAGGACAGACATGGGGTATGACTGGCCTTTGAAGATGAACATGTCGGCACAGGCAGGCTATAAAACGCGTTTGCATGAGTGAGATTTTTAGGGGCGGTAGCTGGCCACCAAGTGTGGCCCCCCAAAGTTGGGGGGACCTGGCAGGGCCACAGGTCATGCGCAGCTGTCAGCCCTGTGTCGCCCCAACTCCGACACACCCGAGCTGATCTGGTTCAGGGTGCTCTGGCTACAGCTACTTCGTGACAGATGACCCCCAAACTTGGCAGCTTAGACAACCTTTTATATTACTCCCAGATTCAGACAGTGTACGTGGGCCGTCCTGTCTCAGCTCCATGACGTCTGGGGGCCCAAGTGGAAAACCTGGAGACTGAAGACTGGGGCCATCAGAAGGCTCATTGTGGGGGCCTGGGTTTGGGGGGCCCGGGCGTTGGAGGTTCCGAGACCAACATTGCCAGCTGAGCTCCTACACGTGGCCTCCCCATGCAGTCTGTGTCCCTATCAGGGTGGAGGCCTCCGGTCACTGTCACCTGGAGTCACAGAGCCCTACGCACACGTGCAACCTATGAGGACCTACCCTTGGGGGTCACTTCGAGGCCGTGTCCTGGGTCCTGTTGATCCTGCAGTCACAAGTCCACCAGGAATCAAGGGGACACGTCAGAGACCCTCCTCTCGGCAAGGGTGGCGAAAGAGCAAACATGACGGGGATATCTCTGTGACAACAGAAATGCCTTCTCCTTTTAAAAAATGCTGTTTGCCCCAAGGGGTACTGTCAGCGGTCACCAAACAAGAGGCCAGTCTAGAACCTTAATTTTTAAATTGGTCACGAAAGATGTAAGTGCTCAGTAGACACAGTGTTTTCCCCTGGGGTCCAGGCGCCGTTCCCCCAGAAGGCTCACGGGAGCTACTGATGTTTTAGAAGACGGGCACGCGAGAGCCCGAGGGACAGCGGCCCCCAGACCTAAGGCAGGCCCATCTTCTGCAGAGATGCACTTGGCCGTTGAACTTGGTGGGACGCTCCCATGGGCTCCCTTGCCCTTCCTCCCACCCGCGAGGCCGGTTGAGGTGCTCTTTCCCACTCCAGGCCTTCCTGCAGAAGACGCCTTTCCGCGGCCCCTCTCTGGTTAGCTCCTGCGTTCTCCCCACGGGCCGTGCTCTCGCGGATGTGTGCGTGACTTTCTTAAGTTACTGGGAGGCCTGTGAGAAAGCCCTCGCTTCACCCCTTCCCAGGCCCAGGGCCATCTCCCAGGGCCACAGAGAGCTCCGGGCTCCGCGTCAGGGGACTGCCGTTTGGAGCCTCCCTCCCCGCACGCAGCGTGGCTCCAGCACCTCCTCTGTCCCCGCACGAGTGTCCGCCTGCATTGGGGCTTGATTTACGTTTCCTTTCCTCGTTAGTTTAATTCAGGACTTTAATCCAGAGCGAGGTTGATTTCGGCTCTTGTTTCCAGAAGACAGCTCACTGCTTCTTAACATTTCGGAAGCCCCCTTTAAAATATACATAGAAATGAAAGCCAGGAGCCGGCCTGCACGGTAAGTGCTTCTCTGTGCATTGTTAGAAGTGAGGAGGACAGGCGGGAGTCTCGAGAGGCGAACCGAATTGATTCAAGGATGCTTTGTTTTTAAGTGATTCCATAAACCAAGGGGACAGGTACGCGGAAAGAGTCCTTTTAATTACGGCTCCCCCCGGCTGCCCACAACTGCACGGTCGTTATTCCATCACACTGGGTGCACCTACCACTGTGCCCTGGCGGGGTCAGGGTGACCCCTGTGTGGCACTAAGAGGACTTCAAAGGCGTGATCCCCGATCTTGGCAGGGAGACCACCTTGGAGGGAGTGAATTCTAAGCCCCATCCTCCTTTCCCACTGTGTCTCTGCATTGTGGCTCCACCCCCACCTCCCTTGGCGCCCCTCTCACCTAGACCCTCACGGTGGTCCAAGGGAGGGCTCTGGTGGCCAGAGGGTGACAATGACAACTGGGGCGGATGTCCCCAAAGCTTCCCTAGGAGCCCGAATCTGAGCTCTAGAAAGTGTAACAATGCATGGAGTGTACCTTTTTTGGAGTCTCAGACCCATCACACATCTGTTTTACTATAGACGCCGGGGAAGGAGCGGGTCACCTCCCCTCCCTGCTACTTTTCAGACTCCTACCTTGCGTGCAGGGTTAGCCCACATTTTCCGTGGCATAACAATGCCACTTATGTGAAGCGACTTGCTCTGTTACACTCGCGAGATCGTTCTAACATGGCGGGTGCCCTAGTGGGAAAGTGGAGGGGGTCACAGGTGGCTTCTAAGAACAAGGTTAAAATGCCTCTGTTGCCTGGCCACCTTCGAGTGGAAATTTAAATCAGCAGAGAGTACTTTTCAATGTGCTTTGGTGTCGGCAGGGACTTGTTCTAAGAGGAGCTTCGCTTTGGAGGTCCCGGCCACATTGCTGTTTGGGGTCTTAGCGCCACAAAAGAAGCGGCACACAGACTCCGGGGGTGCAGTTGGCTTCTGAGTCCAGTGGAGGGGACTTGGGTTTAGAAGGTACCATATTAGACCTTGACAATGAACCTAGAAGCGAGTCCCTAAGGGAGAACCGTCTGTTTATTTCATAGTGACTCAGACCCTTCTGTGGTGATGAAATGTTTAGAGGTATTGAAAATTCCTTAAATTTTTTATGTGCACCAAGAAGATAGCACCCATTGGAGAGACAGCTGTTTGCCCAGCGCCCGCTGTGTCACTTGCCTTTGATGGCTGACGCGCTGCGTTTTTTACTCTGACAATCCAGGTTCGCAATGGTCTGCATCCCATCGATCATGTTTAAGTTATGAAACCAGAAGACGTTCTTCTTGATTTGGGAAAAGAAGCAGAGGAATGGAATGGCCTCCCACGTCTATGTGTGCGCATTCATGTGTGTTGGGGTCCCGTGCTCTGCATCCTGCAGCCCTCATCCCCCCTTCGGCTGCTTTGCACATAGCCCCCAGCGTGGTCTCCCCAAAACTCCCTGCTTAGCCCCCTAGGCAGAAATCGCCCCCGCCCCTTCCACCAACCCACCCACCCCAGAGCTTGCTGGGAGGCCTTGCTGACTCTGTGTGTGTCTCAGGGGGAGGCCCAGCCTGGATGCCCATGCACCCCAGCCTGGGCACATGGGGTCTGCAGCACACCCCAGCTTGCGGGCGTAGCACCCCACACACATCACCCTGCCTTCTGTGGCCTCCAGCCCGGCCTCTAGCCCAACCTCTGCTACCGCCTGGCTCTCCTGGGTACCAGCCCGAACCCAGTGCCCCAGCAGCCCCTGTAGGGCCCACGCACGTGTCCTGACACCCCACCTGCAAAGTGCTGACCTGTTGGATCTCTTTGAAGCCATGGAGTACCAGCCATTAGAGGTGCCCTATCGACCAAATGTGCCTGTCCTCAAATTCATATGTTAAATCCTAACCCCCAGCGTGATGGTGTTTCGGAATGGGGCCTTGGGAAGTGGCCAGGTCAGGAGGGTGGAGGTCGGGAGAGTGGAGCCCCCGTGTGTGAGCTTAGCGCCCTTGTGCAGTGCCCCAGAGGGTTCCTCACTTCTTCCACCGTGAGAGGACGCACAGAGACAGGGCAGCCTGTGGCCAGGGGGCGGGCTCTCAGCAGACCCCAAGTCTGCCGGCACCTCGATCTCAGACTTCCAGCCTCCAGAGCGCTGAGAGCGGAGTTTCTGCTGGTTATAAGCCGCCCACTCTGAACGGATTAAGACAAGGGGTCCGGACGAACAATGGGAACCGATTAAGCAGCAAAGCTTTCCTAGGATCCGCGGGAAGCCCAGCTTCCTTTACTAGGAAGTGAGGTGGCCACGTCTGGGGACAAACCAGAGCCAAGGGTCCAGCTTGAGGATTGCATGTCCCCACAGGCTGCCGTGAGGACCCCTCCATTCCCACAGTGCTTGGCCGTCATGGCGCCTTGCAAAGCTGTCCAGTGCGCAAGGTGACAGCGCTTTTTCCTCAGTGTTCCTGGGCTTTAGGGTCATCTTACTTTAATTTGAAGTTTTAATAGAGCAAAGCAAGTCTGCACGGATGACAAGACTGCCACTGCCCCCACCCCCCCCTTTGGTGGGAGGGTGATGACAGTAGCCCTGTAACTTGGGCTTTAAACCCAAGGAGTTTCTTGTCCGGTGGCCCAGCCAAGTTAGGACGCGTCTCTGAAGGGCTTCCTTTTTCTGGCCAGTTTTCCCAGATGGTGAGGAGCCAGATGTCACCTGAATCCCAAGGATTTAGAGCTGGCCTCCCAGGAACCGGAAACGCAGGCCGGGCAAATTCTTTCTTATACGACAAGCTGTCATTCCCGGTGGTAAGTGACACTGTGGCTGGCTGCTGGCATAGATTCCAGAGTCAGACTGGGAGGTTCGGATCCCAGCTTCAGAGCAGCTGTGTGACCTTGGGCAAGTGACTTTACCTCTCTGATCCTCACTGTCCTCGCCTGTAAAATGGGGATAATGATTCTTGCCTCATAAGAAGGTAGAGGTAATGAAATAAAACAGTGTATGCTAAGTGCTTATTACAGTGCCTTCCCAATAATACACCTGCAACATTACCTACCGCTATGTTTATAAAGACGTACAATGAGGGTCGTAAAACTATATACACAAAACGTAACTTTACCATGTTGATTTTCCTCAGCTCTTGCCTTACACATCAAAAATCAGGTGAGAGCACCTTACCCTTTCTGGGTGGCTCAGTTGGTTGGAGTGTTGTCCTGTAAACCAAAAGGTTGCAGGTTCGATCCCCGGTCAGGGAGGATACAGGAGGCAACCAACCGCTGTTTCTCTCACATCGATGTTTCTTCTCTCTCTCCCCCTCCGTCTCTCTCTAAAATCAGTAAGAAAAAAGAGAGAGAGAGAGCCCTCTTAGAAATGAGACCAGAATGACTGGATGTGGCTCCTACTGTGAAGATTTAAAAAAAAAAAATCAGTTGATGATCTGTCCCTGATCAGCAAGATCAAGCGCATAACAGTGACGTTAAATAGAGGGTATTTTTCCCTACCTTGGGTGTGTTTATCTGTCCGTCCACCTCAGGGTCACCGGACCGGCTGCTCACTGGCAGCTGTGTGGGGCTGGGGAGAGTGCCGCGGGCGGGCACCCCCCTCCTCGGCCACGTCACAAAGCCACGCAGAGGAGTGTGGTCCTCCGTTCAGGCTGCTGTTTAAAAATGCCACAGCCTGGGTGGCCTCACTTCTAACTGGAAGCTAATGAACACAATCAACTAGTGAGAAAAATAGAACGAGAGACATGGAAACCGGGAGCAGACTGACAGCTGTGGGAGGGGAGGAGGGTGAGGGGAACGGTGGAAGGAACGGGAAGGGACTGTGGGCAACGGAGAGGAGGTCGACTGGGGGCGGGACCTGGGCGGAGGCAGGCAAAAGGGAAAAAACATTGGGACAACTGTGATAGAATAAACAATAAAAAATAAAAATGCCACAGCCTAGGGGCTCATAAACCACACACATTTATTTCTGATAGTCCTGGAGGCTGGAAGTCCAAGATCAAGGAGACCACGTGGCTGGGTTCTGGCAAGCGCTGCCTTCTGGGTGGCAGAGGCCAGCATCTTGTGTCCTCGCCTGGTGGAACGCGGGCACGGAGCTCTCTGAGCCCCTTTCATCTGGCTCGCGATCCCGTTCATTCAGGCAGAGCTATCCCAGCGGGCCCTCCGGAGGGTGTCACGTCGGGGGGTTAGGGTGTCAGCATAATGACCTACATGGCGGAGGGGACATAAACATTCAGACCATGACAGGGAGAGAGGCCAACCACGGCAGGGGCTGCTGGTTCACTCGCTGCCCTTTCCCTGTGCCCCCAGGCTGCCAGGCACAGCCCCTCGGCCAGCCCAGCTCCAGGGCTGCCATCGGCAGCCCCGGTGACCGGCGACAGGACTCCGTTCGGTAGATTATAACCAGCATTTTAAAAACTATTTTATTTCAATGTTTTTCCATCACCACAAATCCCCACTATATCCTCTTCCACCTCCATCGCCCCCGCCTTGGCAATCACCACACTGCTGCCAGTGTCCATGAGCTCTCTCTCTCTCTCTCTCTCTCCCTCTCTTTTTTTGTTTTTTGCTCAATCTCTACCTCCCAGCCTCCCCGCCCCGTAGCTGTCATCCCGCTCTCTGGGAGTCTGTCTCTATTTTGCTTGTTAGTTCAGTTTGTTCATTAGATGCCGCATGTAAGTGAGATCATATGATATTTGTCTCTCTCTGACCGGCTTATTTCACTCAGCTTAATATTCTCCAGGCCCTTCCACATAGCCAGCGTGTTTTCTTGCTGTTGTTAGAATACAATGAAAAATACGTGCGCCCGAAAGGGTACTGGGGGTAATTTTCGTTTCATGTAAAATGCAGTTTTCGTCGTTGATTGTGAGTTTTAAAAGCGTGAAAAGCGTTGAACTCACAGAAAGGTGAAGCGGCCGCCACTTCTCACCAAGTGGCTCTGGGGGCCCCTGGGGAGGGATGGGGGGCAAGAGGCCCCGGCCTCCTGAGCCCGGGGAGAGCGAGACCCACGTCGCCCACATCCTGTACTCCACTAGGGAGCTTGGGGGACCCAGACCCACGCCGTCCTCCCCGAGGTGGTCCAGGCAGCCGCCCCGGGGATGCGGTGGGCGCTGTCGGGTTCTCCTGAGTGCATGCCGCAGCCAGGCCTCCGACTCGGAGAGCCAACCCCCAGAAAGTCCTCCCAGCTGGGGTGGCAGGTTCCAGGGAGCCCTGGCCACCCTGATACCTGGGAGCCGCCAGTCAATGCAAAGAGAGGGGAGGGGAGACAGGGCTGGTATGCACAGGCGCACGGTCCTGGCCGCTGCAGGACTCCGTGGGAAAGTGAGTGGGGGTGTGCATGCGTGTGTGTGTCTTGGCTTTTAAATTTCCAACCCAGCTGCTTGGCTGGGACGCTTCTCCTGGTGATGTCTATGTCCCCTGGACTCCCAAGTCACACTTTGCCAGCCCTTTGCCAGCACTCCCGCCAAGCCCAGGTGGTCAGGAAGTAGGTTTGTCACAGTCACGGCACACCTTGGACGTGGGAGCGTCCGGCCCTGCTGAGCGCTGCACTGGTCAGCATTAAGGACACCTGGCCCGGGGAGCTGGCGGAGGCCACCCAGAGCCGCCTCCTCGGAGCTGTGGCCCCAGCACTTGGCTGTGGCTCAGGGCAGCAGGCGTCAGCCGTCTGAGTGGCCGCGGCACCTGTCTGTGTCCACTCTGGTGTGCATTTTCCCCTGGAAACGTTCTTCATTTGATTTTTTTTTTTTAACCTCAGATATTAATTATGGGAAGCCTGGGCTACAGCTCAGCTTCCAACGCGCTGCTGCTAGAGCTCCAACAGCTTCCTTGAGAAGGCTAGCTGTTCCCACGCCTACGTTCTCCTCCTTCTCGCTGCCCACCCCAGCCGCGCTGCCCGCTGTACACCCTTCCCGGAGCAAGAGTCTGTCGCTGGGGCATGGGCCAGCCGCTAGGTCTGAGCTCAGGAGCGGTGGGCTCGACTCAAAGAGTCACACTGCGCTGTTTGGGAAATCAGCTTTCACCCTAGCTAGGGTCTCAGTGCGGGGGCGTCCTCCCATAACCTGGAAGGTCGTGGGTTTAATTCCTGGTCAGGGCACATGCCTGAGTTGCTGGTTCCATCCCCGGTTGGGGCACAAATAAGAGGCAACCAATTGATGTTTCTCCCCCGCCCTCTCTCTCAAAGCAATGAAAAACAATAATGTCCTCAGATGAGGACAGAAAGAAGCTCATTTTCAAACACAGTTTTCCTCCCAGAGCCTGACCAGCCGGCCACACCGTCTTTCCGGCTTCTGTGCACATCGTCTTCTCGATGAAGCTGTGTGGTTTTTGGTTGTTTTGGGATTTTTTTTATCCTTTAAAACACGTTAGAATTTTTTTAATTTTTAAAATTAAATTTTTTTAACTTTTAAATTTCACTTGACATACAATATCACATTAGTTTCAGGTGTGTAACATAGCGATCAGGCATTTATATAACTTGCAAAGTGATTCCCCCAATAAGTCCAGAGCCTACCTGACGCTAGGCACAGTTATTACAATATTATTGACTGAGGCTCTTTGACTTTGTTTGCTTCTGTTGTTTGTTTTTTTTAATCATTTAGAACAGATAAGTTTTTGTCATTTATTTTTTTAACTTTTAAATTTTTCCATTATAATTGGCACACAATGTCACATCTCTCTCAGGTGCACAACGTAGCAATCGGACAGTCACATAACGTACTCAGTGGTCACCCCGGTAAGTCGGGCGCCGAGCTGGCCCTGTGCGTGGTTATTACAGTGTTACTGACTGAGACTGTTTGACTTCAGTCCTCTATTTTATCCACAGCATTTGGAGACTCACAGACTCTTGTTTAATTGACTTATTTTTGTGCCAATTGTTTGTCTGCCTGTCTCCCCAGCCGGAATCCGGACTCCACCAGAGCATGGATATTTATTCACTGATACACGCTGAGCGCCCAAAATCATTCCCATTACGTGATTATTTGTTGAATGAATGAATACATGGTTTTTGTTCTTTTAAATGCATCTCCCTGTTGACCTTACAGGTTTCCATGGAGCCATAAATATTTGACGTTCTATTGCTTAAGCAGCTGAGTCTGCAAGAAAACAAATAAGGGTGATGACTGATGTAGCCAAACTCTCCTGGTTTTCAGAACTGCGAAACGCTGAGGCTGGGGGGGGGGGGTGCGTGTGAGCACACGCATGTGAGCCTGCGTGTGTGGACGTGTGTGAGGCGGAGGGAAGGAGAGCTGTGTGTATATGAAACGTTGTGTCTCTCTCCCCAGCAGTAGCCCATCCCTGATGGGCTTGTTAACCAGGAAGCCCCCAGACCACCCTTCCCTGACGCAAAGGCCTCACCTCCCACTCGGAGGCTGCTCACAGCCTCCTTGGGTCCCCCTGGCCTGGCTGACTCTCACCGAGGGAGAAAAGTGTTACCAGCTCTTCACTCTTTCAGTGCAAATGTCTCCTCCTTTCCCAAATTAATGTTTGGGGCTGGTAGCGTCTCCCAGTCACTGGGGGTCACCTTTGAAGTCGCCATAAAAAGTGCGCCGAGTGATACCTGGATGCCACAGGGAGGCTGGCGTGGCCGCACTGGCAGCCAGAGGTGAGCGCTGGAGGTTCGGTCCCCTTATGTGCCTGACAGGGCCGTGTCCTCACTGGATGCCAGCGGCAGGGTCCAGCCAAAATGTTTCACTGCCGGGAGAGGGCCATTCATGTGCTTTCCAGGCTGACCCGCGTTCCGTCTTCCTCCTTGGCACATCGTGGTGATAAATTCTAAAGCAGAGGTGGAAGCCAGGGCGGAGGCTCCTGGGAGCAGGCCGGGGAGCGGGGCGGCTGTGGGGCTAGTTAAGGGAGGGCTGGCTGTGACCCAGTGGGCAGCTGGCAGCCTCGCTCGGCCTGTGCCCGGCCGGCTGCAGAGGGCGCCTGTGCTCCCCGGAGCCCCCTGCTGACTCCCGGTTTCCTGTGAGGCCAAGGGCCGCCCTCTGATGAGCTGGCATCCTCGGTGCCGCCGCCAGCTCTCGAACCGTTTCCATGGGGCGTCCCGGGAAGGGCTTCCTCATAACATATGGCTGTTAGGGTTCATCTCCTCGCGGGGGACGGGGAGAGAGAGAAAGAGCAAGAGAGGAGCAACAATGGGAGAGAGAAACGCCGATCGGCTGCCTTCTGGACGCGCCCCTACCAGGGATCCAGGGACCCAAAAGTTTGCAGCAGTTGAACCCACAGCCTCTTGGTTTGCGGGGCCCAGGCTGGTTCATCTCTTGATAGCTTTGCTTGCTGTCTTTTCACCCACTGGACTATTGCCTTCATTTCAGGGGACTAACGCAAAGTTTTCCCCCTGACAGTTAAAGTGGCTGATGATCAGCTCTTCTCGTTGGTTTTCAAGGGGCTGGCGGTCCGGTTTTGATGGGCTGTAGATTGCTCCTCCCACCATTCCCCCCCACCCCCGCCCTGTGCCAGGGCGGCTGGCAGATTGGCTGCAGAGAGTGTTCTGTGATGGTCTGGAGACACGTGCGTTGGACAGGAAGTCAGTCTGGGCTTCAAGTTTGGGCTCGTCTCCCTTGAGACGCGGTTCTAATGCCGCCTGCTCTCAAAGCCTCCGCGGTGCTCTCTGGACCTTCCCAGCACGTGCGCTTCCTGGCCGCAAGTCTGGGACCTGGACGTTGGCTAGTTCTGCATTATTAATCCTATATGCTGTCCGCCTCAGGGTGGCCTGGGTGTGCTCGACCTGGAGGTGAGCCACAAGTTCATAGGTCACTTTGGGGGGCCACACTCTTGTGCGCCTCTTCGCAATCATGGGCCTCTTTGCAATCTTCCCGACTCCTTCTAGCTCTCTCGGCCCCTTTCAATATCCTGTGATCAGAGATCACGACTTCAGTGTCTCTGCACTGTTTTACACATCCCATCACTTCACCTGTATCTGAGGTCAAGGGCGGGGGACAGGGGGACAGACAGAGAGGTAAAAAGAAGTGGTGAATGTTTACTCCAAACCTGGAGACCACAGCCGCTGTGATCCCTGTGCTCCTCGACAGGTTAGGTACAGGCTCAGACCGCCCCACTGGGTTTTACTGTTATTTTCCTTAAAAAAAAAAAAATTGTGGAGCTCTAATTCACATAGCATAACATTAATCCGTTTATTCACAGACATGTGTAATCAGCCACACAAAAGAAGCCCCATACCTATTAGCAGTAACTCCCCAGTTGCCCAGTTCCCCACGTAACCATCTGTTTTTGGTTTTTATAAATTTACCTGTTCTGGGCATTTCATACAAAGAGGATCCTATAATATACCATCTGTTGCGACTAGCTTATTTCACTTAGAATCATGTTTTCGCGGTTCATTGATGTCGTAGCTTGTATCAGTACTTCATTCCTTTTATTGCTAGTAACATTTCATTCTATGGATATACTATGTATTTATCTATTAATCAGTTGGTGAAACTTTGGATGGTTCTACTTTTGGCTATTATGATTAATCCTACTATGAAAATTCACAGCAAGTATGCTTTTATTTCCCTTGGGTTATACATAGGATTGCGGGATCACTTGGCAACTCTATGTTTAACCTTGTGGGGAAGTGCTAACCTGTTTTTTCAAATTGACTGTATCCTGTTACATTCCCACCAGCAGCGTATAAGGGTTCCAATTTCTCCACATCCTTGTCAACACTTTTTATCATCTGTCTTTTTTATTACAGACAATAATATCTTACAGAGATAGTAAGTATGAAGTAGTATCTCATTGTGGTCTTGATTTGCATTTCCGTAATGACTAATGACATTGAGCATCTTTGTGTGTCTTCACCGTTTGTGTAGGTTCTTCAGGGAAGGTTCTATTCAAATTCTTTGCCATTTTTTGTTAATTGTTTGTATTTTTATTATCCAGCTGCAAAGATTGTTTATATACCCTGGATATAAGTCCCTTGTCAGACACATGATTTTCAAATATTCTCTCCCATTTCGTGGGTTGTCTTTTCACATTCTTTATGGTGTCCTTTGAATCAAAAAACATTTTTAATTTTGATGAAGTTCAATTTATCTGATTTTTTTAGTGCTTTTTGGAAGTATGGGATATCAATCTGAAGAGTCCAGTCATCGGGGTTTTAGGATTATTTCCCAGCAATGTTCTGATACTTTGGCACAAGTGAAGAATAAGTGGGTGGAGGGCGGGAAGGACCGGCAGGCATTGATAATGTTTATAAAAGCTTGGCTGTCTGTTAGGCTAGGCAGTTAAAGAAGTGGGGACCCAAGGAGGGTGAAGGACAGAAAGCAACAGGACTGGCGGATTGGTGGTCCCAACAAGTGGCAGACTCATGGGTGCACGTGGCCACTGGATACCACATGGATGTCATTAGTTCTTCTCGGGCTGGGTGCCCGGCCATGGAACGAGTGGTACTTGGCTCAAGCTGTTCATCAAATCTCCCGGGGAACATTTAACAATGCATGTGGGCTCCAACCGAATTGATTCAGAATCTCTGAGCACCAGTGTCTTTTTAAAAGACACAGATGACTCAAATATGCACACAGAGCAGGTCACCACTACAACAGAGTCTAGGGAGTGAGGAGACCTCGGGGCTGGAGGGGCAGACGCTCAGCCCCTGGTGGCACCACATTCATAGAGGCCACAGGGACCCTGTTTGGGAGTTTGGAGCCGATAAGAGCCCTCTAAGATTGAAGACCATTGTAGGAGGAATAGAGCTATTAGGGATTTAAAATATCTGGAGCAGCCCCAGTTGGGTAGCTCAGTTGGTTAGAGCATCATCCCAATATGCCAAGGTTGTGAGTTCGATCCCCGGTCAGGGGCACATACAAGAATCAACCAATGAATACATCAGTAAGTGAAAAAACAAGTCAATTTATGAACATTTGAAAATAAAATACCTGGAGCAGTGATTCCCAACTTTTAAAAAATCTAAACACCAAGACAGCATTCCAGACTAATTGCACCAGAATCACAGGGGATGAAGCCCGAGCTAAATCGTGCCTTTTAACATCTCCCCAGATAATTCAATTGTTTACTCAGATGGCTTGTGGGAAGGGCTGTGACTTTTTTAAAATTTAGATGAAGAACACGGGACATGGTGCAGGTTTGGAAAGAGAGGTCGTGATTTCTGTTGGGGCCATGCTGAGCTGGAGGTGGCTGTGCTCCATAGGTGGAGGTGCCAAAGAGACCGTCAGTGCCAGCTCTGGAGCAACTCCCCAAGTCTGGGTGAATTGTCAGTTGCTGTTTATTTTTAGAACATATTTGTTGTGCGATGTTCCATTGAAATGTCCAGCCTTTATAAAGCCACATATCTGTACTCTTGTTTGAGCAGCATTTACATAACCAGAGAGGATAAAAACAGACAGTTCTGGGACAGATGCAGGATGCTTGTAAAGTATAGTCATCACCCTCGCTGGTATGGCTCAGTGGATTGAGCGCCGGTCTGCAAACCGAAAGGTCGCCAGTTCGATTCCCAGTCAGGGCACATGCCTGGGTTGCAGACCAGGTCCCCTGGTAGGGGGTGTGTGAGAGTCAACCACACATTGATGTTTCTCTCCCTCTCTTTCTCCCTCCCTTCCCCTCTCTCTAGAAATAAATAAATAAAATCTTTTAAAATATATAGTCATCAGAGAGCGTCAGGGAGTTTGTAGAGTTCTTCTGATTGTACATACTAATTTCACAGAGTCAGAGTCCCAGTCGGTAAAAGGCTCGGGTCCTCCGGAAATCAGTGCTGAGTCAGACCAACTGGTTGGCACCGTGGCACCGTCCCAACCTGCCACATGCTCGGGCAGGAAAGCTGTTGTTTCCTGTTTTGTTGTATTGGTACGATTTTATTTTATTTTATTTTTTGTATGACAAACACATTGGTATTTTTCCTTATCCAAATTATTCTCTCCCATTTGCATGTTTCTAGACAGATTTAAGAGGAACTTGCTATGTTGAAGTAGTTTTTGAACTTGATAACGTGACCTTTTCGGACCCTCAGTCCATTTTGATAATTTACCAACATGAAAAGTAAACAGAGACCTGAATTTTTTGGGTTTGTCTAAAATAAAATTCTGACACATATACTTAGGTGGGTTCCATTAAAACACTTCAGACTACTTGGCGGCGTGTATGTTTGCAATTGTGTTGAGGGAGGAAACTTGTATCATTCAGCCATTGTTTTGGGGCCAGGTCCCTGGGCGACTCCACCTAAGGGCCACCAGTGGGTCAGCTGCATTTGTGGTAACCATTCCACGTCCTTATGTGTAATTTTATGGGATATGTCTTTACATCGTGAAGGCTCGAAGCGTTCAAAGAATTAGTTTTAAAATCTTCCCCATTAAATTCTAAATCATCACATAAAATGATACTTTGCCAGATTGCAGTGACGTGTAAGCACATTTAGACTCTGAGGTGACATTTTGTGGTGACTTTGAGCTTATGCCTTAGGGCAGAGGATGTCTCTTTGGGGCTGGGGAACATGGCACAATGCCAGGGACATGTTGGAACAGGCCAGTAATGCTTGGAGGCTGGGTCCCCAAACTCCGTCTTGAATTATTGGTCACTCTACTTCTGACTTATGTTTGTATTAACCCTCGGATTTTGTGAAATATTGCAAGTGCCCCCGGGACCATATCACATTCCAGCACTGTGGGCACAACAGCACTAGGAGTGACACAGTCAGATCGAACCTCTGTCCCATCCTTTCTTTGTGCCAGGCACTCTTGGCATCTTTTTTAAAAGATTTTTTAAAATTGTTATTCTATTACAGTTATGTTATCATATTCCACTTCCTCCAAAACACCATGAGGCAGGCGTCATTTCTGTCCCCAATTTGCAGAAGTCAAAGGACTTGCCCAGGCTTTGGCACAGAAGAATTAGAACCCTGGCCATGTGGGCTCCAAGGTGAGTCTCCGAGTTCAGCACCTGAGACAGTGCCGGTTGGTTCAGGACCTAGGACAGCGCCCATAGATTCAGTGCGCGTGACGGTGCCTGGAGGTGCAGCGTTAGCAGGAAGTGGGGTACGGGCATCACTGTGACACTCCAGTGAGGCTCAGTTTCCAGCGACAGGCACGGAGGGAGAAGACCCTCCGTTAGATACTCGCCTCTGTCTTCTGCCTCCGCTCAGTTGTCCCCCGTTCTGGTATTACTGTGGCTCCTTGAGGAGCGCAGGACCCCCACCCGCCTTGCTACCTGGCTGCCAGTCTGCTACCCATGGTCGCGGGGACAGACCTAAGCCCTCACTGGGCAGAAAACAAACAAAGAGGTAAGACCAGAGCTTGAAGATAAAGAGGCAGTTTGCTTTTAAAAATCCTCACTTGAGCATCTCTTTGGCAATGAAGACCAGCACTGCTGCTTGGAGACTCTAGACCGTAGGTTTTTCTTTAAATGATGCCTCACACTCGAGACTAATTTACAGGCAAGGCCCCGTTGTCAGCTTGTGCCCCGTAGCATTCTAGCTCACCGTCGGGGAGGACAAGAGGCCCCCCTAATGCTTCCGGTGCCCTGGAGCCGTCAGGCTGAAGGAAAACAAATACACCACATATTGTCCCTTGTATTGTCTGCACTGTGATTTCTCTTACGCTCCTGGGTTATGTGTTGTATTGTATTTTTCGTAGCGATTCACTTCTGCGAGGTTTCTCTCCTTTTACTTATGTTTTGCTGCACATTTAACTCTAGAAAATATTTGATATCTATAAGTGTAATGAATCCCCATGTACCCATCACCCAGCTTCTGTAATTATCAAGGTATGACCAGTCGTGTTTTCTCTATACCTGTGATACTCTTCCCTATATCTACTGCTACCCAGCCTCCCGTGTCGTTTCGAAGCAAAACCTATGAGTTATTCAGAAGTGTGTTAAGCTTTCTAAGTGCATGGGGATTGGTTAGTTGTCCACCTAACTTAACTTTAGTGAGCCCAGGGAACCTCTTCTCTGTGTACTTTAATCCCTTAATTTTTTCTTCTTTTTTTGTGATATGCTTGACATTCCAAAATATGATAAATATTTTTTTGTAAATGTTCCATGTACCCTAGAAATATTTTGTAGTTGTTAGCTCTTGGAAGTGTAATTCTGTCTGTCCTTTAGGTGACGTTTGTGAGTAACATGTTCATATCTTTCACATCCCTACTCTTGTTACATGGGGCTTTGAAATTCTGAAGCAATTCTCTTCATTGCTAGCAAATGCCCTTGGTCTCAGAGTCTATTCTGTCTGACACTAACATAGCTGCCGCCGGCTCCTGCTGATTGTAATTTGCATAGTGTATTCCTTACCTCCCTTTTTAATTTTATCTTTTCTGTGTCTTTACATTGGAGACGTCCTCTCTCAAGAGCGCGTTGTTGAATTTTCGTATTCAGCCTGCCAATTTATCGCTTTTAACCGGAGCATCTGGTGTCTTTACATTTAATTTAATTAGTGACACATTTAGGTTAAAGCCACCCATCTCATCTTGTGCTCGCTACTTGTCTCACATCTGCTTCCCTCCCAGCCTGTTTATTGCCCTCTTTTGGGTTCCTTTTAAAATCGGCTTTTCGAACAATGTCGAGAATTCCGCCACTTCTCACCACCCCCACTGCTGCCGTCCTCACCCGGACCGTCCCCTCCTTCTTCGGGAGAAGCCAGGGGCCTCCTGACTCATCTCCTTCCTTCTCTCCTTCCTCCCACGCCCCACCCGCCCTCGACCATCTGCTCTCGAAGCCGCAGCCAAAGTCGGCTTCTTACCATGGAAGCTCCCTCATGTTATGCCTCTGCTCAAAAGGCTGCCACAGCTCTTCCTTTCATCGAGTGTGGCTGTGAGCGCCATGGTGCTTCGGGGAACCTTGCAGGTACCCCGGGCCTGGCCCCCTAACATCACATGGGTTTCAGCTCTGACCAGCCCAGACATGCTCATTCACCCGCAGTTCCTCCGGCAGATCAGAGCCCCTGTAGCCTCACGTGGGGAAAGACGTCCGCACCCTGGCCATGTGCCGCCCACCACGCATCTCTTCCACATCCTTGTTCCAGTATCACGTTCCCAGTGAGGCCCGCCCGCCCTGACCATCCCACATAACAGGTCCTCAAACACTCGCTCTGCCCCCACTCCTTCCTGGCCCTGTGCCCGTCTCTGTCCCCTACAGCACTTAGACTCCTCTCCCCTCCACGCAGTGCACTCATTATGGCGTCACGTGCTTGTTTCCCTGCCTCTGTTAGAACAGAAGCCCCAAGAGGGTGTCTGCCTGCCTCGTTCATGAACACGTCTCAAGACCCACCCGTCCAGTGGTCAGGCCCGTCCAGTGGTCAGTGCTCAGAGATATGAGTGGCAAAGTGAGGATTGCATTTTCCCCCCTTGCAGTTGTTTGGAAGTTATATACTCTGTCTCTTATTTTAATGTCACCATAGAAGTGACAAGATGCATGTTTAACTAATCTAACATTAGATTAGCCAATGCTCTTATCTTCCTCCTGGAACTTACAGCGGCCAGTGAATACTTTAAAATACTCCATTTACTTAAGTTTGTTTTTTTTTGATGATGTTGTTTCTTCGTTTGCTTATAGTGTTTTTTGTTTTGTTTTGTTTTGTTTTTAGAAAGGTTCCATGCAAGGGTGAAAATTCAGTTGTTTTGTGGGAAACCAAATGCCATATTTTCACTGTGAGACCTGATGCCAGGGCATGGCTGAAAGACGGGACCTCAAACTGTCTCCTTTTAGACATCGGCCAACCCACAGGCATGCTGAGCCCCTTGTGTTTATGTCATTTCAACCCCACCCCCCAGCAGTCCAGTCACGTAGAGGAAGCAGAGCTCAGACAAGCCACCCGATGCCCACAGGTATGCAGCCCGCAGGGCGGTGACTCACGATTCGGCTGCTGTGTGGAGGGGCCATGACAGATGGGCCAGTGGTTGCCGGGACACCATCTGGGCTGCAGTTTGGGTAGATTTATGGCAACAATAGCACAACATGTACGTAGATACCCGACGAAAAATACAACGAGGGTGTAACCGGAAGCAAGTATTCTAGGAGGAAGAGCACCAGGAAAACTACTTAGAAGTGAGGAATGCAAAGAGAGACAAAAGGCAGGCACTGGACTAAATCTACCTGTATCCACGCAGCGTTTTCCTGTGATTTTGTAGAAAGAAGCATGACGCCGTCGGCAGAACCCCCCTCATAAAGCAAACTTGGTCGAGCATCTTGTTCGGTGCGCCCTGGGAATTCGCGCAGGGACTCTTTTAGGTAACTAGACACACGTGCTGACACCGTCCTTGATGGAGAAAGTGTAAGTGAGAGGAACAGAGAGCTGCGGGAACTGTGTCATTCGCAGATCACACAGCCAAGGAAGAACCGGCAGGGCTGAGAAGGGGTGGCAGAGCGACAGCACACAGGTGAGGTGCTGGCAGAGGCCAACCGTGGCGCCAGGCGAGCCTGGACAGGTGGGCACAGCCAGGCAGTGCGGGACTGGTGAAGGCTTGGGAAGAAGTTTGGGCTTTATTCCAGTGCCGTGAGAAGCCATCGATGGGTTTCAAGCAGGGAATGCCAGGATATAGTTCGCCTCCTTTGAAGACCTTTCTGGCTGTTTGCAGGAGGGATCCGGGGAGGGACCAGTTTGCTGATGAGTAAAAGTGTTCAGACTGAGTGAGACGGCCAGTAGCGTCCTAGCAAATGCCCAGCCGCATGCCAGTAAGGCTGTCTTCAAAAATGTGTACAGCCCTGGCTGGTGTGGCTCGGTGGACTGAGCGCTGGCCTGCGAACCAACGGGTCGCTGGTTCGATTCCCCAGTCAGGGCACATGCCTGGGTTGTGGGCCAGATCCCCAGTAGGGGGCGCACAAGAGACAACCACACATTGATGTTTCTCTCCCTCTCTTTCTCCCTCCCTTCCCCTCTCTCTAAAAATAAATAAATAAAATATTTTTTGAAAAGCATGTAGACTAGAGTTGGATGGGAAAAGTCCTTTATGGACCTATTTATTGGCATCACCCAAGGGCCCTTTCATGGTTCATAGATTTACATTGCTCATCCTTTTCACTGAAATATAACACACCTACAGAAAAACGCCCACCAAAGTCCGCACAGCCTTCTAATTGTCAAAAACGCAAACATTGCTCTGAAAACACTTCCCATGTGTCTGGTGCCCATGGAGACATAACGTGGTGGGTGTATGCCATGTACTGGAACTTCCGGCCATCGGGTATATGTGTGATCGACTTTGGCAGATCCTGCCAAGCAATTTTCTCGAGCTCTTGAGCCAGTTACACACTCACGGGCCTCGTAGAGGGGCTTCACTTGCTTCCCATCTCCACCAACATTTGGTACTTTCTGTTTTAGTAGTTCGGGCATTCCGAGGGATACTAATTGGGCTTTGGTTTGATTTCTCTGATAACCAGTGAGGTTCAGAAACTTTTCTTTTGATCCTTGACCTGTCAGGTGTCCTCTTGTGAAGTATGTGTTCAGATAGCGTTCCATTTTTCCATTGGATCGGCTATTTTATTTTTCACCCTCACCTGAGGACATGCTTACTGATTTTGGGGGGGGCAGTGAGGGAGAGAGAGAAGGAAATAAACATTGATGTGAGAGAGAAACATCAATCGGTTTCCTCTCATGAGCGCTCTGACCGGGGACCAAACCCCCAACCCAGGCACGTGCTCCAACCAGGAATCAAACCAGAGCCCTTCAGTTTATGGGACGATGCTCCAACCAACTGAGCCACCCGGCCAGGGCTGGACTAGCCATTTCTTATTAACATCTTCTGGATGTATTCTGGTGCAGGGTGCAAAAAACAACTTCCTCCCACCTTTTGAAGTTCTTCTGGTTGGGGCAATAATCAAATTAATATGACAGAGATCAACAGAAGAAAACTTCCAAATTTAATACATATGTATGTGCAGGGTGTCATAAGACTTTGAGGCCCAGGGACCTATGGTAACAGGTAATTAAGGCTTTTATGCCATTTTAAGCTAAGGAGAAGGGACTTCAAAGAACGAGAAGACAGCTCACATGGACATAGGAAAGCAGATGTGTGGCAAACAAATGTTTGCTGGGCCATCCTTAAAAACGAGGCACAGAGAGGGCTTTGCACAAAGGGACCTCGTTAGCTCCTCTCTGTCCACCACTCCGAGTTCACATCACGCCATCCTCATCTGCAATGGCTGGTCCTTCCCTGGAGCAGATCCTCTGTCTAAACGACCTTTAGGCAGTGGGAGAAAAGTCAGCATTTTCTCCCGAGTCTTTCATTTCTTAAAAATAACCAGCTTCAAATAATTAATACTTCCAGGCAGCATATCTGCGGGTTGCAAACTCTGGCCCCCCTCTCTGGGTAATAGCCCTTGTTTGATATTATGGATTTCAGTAACCTTTTCTCTCTCCGTAGTTTGCCTTTTCACTGAGTGATGCTTTTCCAGGGAAAAGAAGTTCTTGGTGTTTATTTCATCCATTTTTCCAGCTGGCAGTTTGGGCATCCTATTTCAGGAGTCTTTGCCCATCTCAAGTTTGGGGAGGTGTCCCTCTGTTCGCTTCCTGGAGGCTTTCTTGTTTCACCTTTCACATTCAGAAAAAGTCACCAGTCCGGAGTTGATGTTCATGTATATGCTGTGAGGTAGGGATACGATACATTTGTCCATACGGCTACCCCATCAACTTGGCACACTTACTGCGGAAACAAATCTCCTCTCAAACACTCCGCAATGTCGATTTCATCGAACATGATGTCCTTTGTAAAGCCATGTGTAACAGGGTGTCAGTATTGAAATTTGGACACAGGTGTGGAAGTAGAACCAATACCGTGTCCCAAAGTGGGCGCCAGGCCAAAGCGCATAGTTAGGGAGGCGATGAGCAGGAATCACTCCCCTGGCGTTTGGACTCCTCCAATCCAGGGGGGAAGGGAAGGAACCGGGTGTGGGAGGGGAAGAGGTTCTGTGATGAGAAGAAATGTTTGAAAAGGCCATTCCATTGCTGATGTCAGAGCCTCTTCCTTAATGGTCCGCCTCTCACCTGGGGATGTTGAAGAACCAGGTGCCATGTCCTGGCTGGGAGCTCATCTGGGCACCCAGAGGATGGGGAAACGGGCCAGGCGACACTCCTCGAGGCTGTCAGGGTGGCATGCAGGGGTCATGGGCCCTGCCGTTGGGCCACTTGGAGGGGCAGAGGGACTCCAGCAGCACGAAGCCAGAGATGTGCACGAGACCCCTAAGAAGGCTGAAATTGCCGAAAATGACCACACAGACAGGCATTCGGTTCCATGAGTCCCGGAAACTGCAAGTAAGTGACCCTGTGGTAGAGATCTTCAAGGAATCAGAATACTGCCCACGAGGACTTGTGACCCTCAGTATCCGCTGGTCTGGGCACAAGGTCGTGTGTGCAGTGCCCTCGGGTCCAGCTGCCCTCCTCCCACGTCCGCTCAGCAACAGATGCCAGGCCTCGCCCCTTTGAGGCAGGCGGAGGTCCCCCCACGGGCCCGGGGGTGCGAGGGCAGCACATGTGAGATGATGCTGGAGGGGTTGGACGGTTGGGTGACACCAGGGACAGGGTGCACTTCTTCGATGGTGTGGGTGGTTTTTGTAAGTCGGGGTGTGCACCAGACTCTCATCCGGCGGAAGGAACTCGCCTTCTGAGTCCCCCCAGCTGAAGACATTTTTAAAAGGTCAGAGGGAGACAGAAATAAAGTCGCACTTTGATTCCTGGAGTCTGCACCTGGGCAGACAGCTCCCTGCTCAGCCCCGCCCCAGGCAGGGAGGCCTGGTGATGGGGGCCTGTCTCACCTGCGCGGGCTGCTGTCCCCTGCAGACCCAGAAGCGTGGCCAGGACGGGGCCCCTCCTTGAGCCCGGGGCCACAGCTGCGCCTCTTTGCTGCACCCTTGTAGCAGCGGCAGCGACCTCTGCTGGGGAGATGGAGAAACACGATCATCTTGGGCTGAAGGAGGGAGGGGCAGTCCTATGCCCGGCCACTCAGACCTTACCCACACGGAAAGCTTCACATGCAAGCGACACGTATTAATCTGAGACGCCAACAAGGTGCATTCCTTCTCCCTCACTTCCTTTATCTCCGACGTGCGTCGTCCTCGCGTGTCCTTTGAACCTCAGCGTGAACCGTGGACATGGCTCTCCAGCGTAACCCCCGCGGGGCTGGGCCGCTTCGGTAGGAAGGGCGTCTTGCAGCGAGAGACATGACAGCGGCGAAGCCGCGCGCATTCCTGAGTTTGTATTTTTCCATCTTTCAAGGCTCCTGAGGCATTTCAGATACCATCATGCAATGGAGGATTTATTCCTGCCGGGGACTCAGATGGCTTCAAGGTGACTTACACCGGTGAGGTTTGCAGAATGATGGCAAGTGGTGATAAGGAGGAGGAGCAGGAGAGAGAGGGAAGAAAGGGAAGGAAACCCATTCGGAGCCGGGGAGTTAAGGCCAGGGGATGCGGTTCAAAGGGCAGGGAAGAAAGCGAACCGCGCGGTCGCACAGGCACGTCCTGGCAAGAGGCTCTGCGTGACCGTTGGGAGCAGCTCCCAGGACATGGGCTGACACGCAACGTGTGGACAAAGTCAGGACGGCGCCCTGGTCTGTACCTTGAAGGGCTGAGTGAGAGCCTGCAGCCCAGTGCGCATCCCCTTTCCATCCAGGGCCTGTGGGACAGTCAGCCTTTGTCAGCCCCTCACACTCTGTCATGTGGACCATCCCCGTTACTGGTTGGAGGGCTCTGGCCAGGTAGCTCAGTTGGGTAGAGTGTCATCCCAATACCTCAGGTTGTTGCAGGTTCGATCCCCAGTCACAGCGCATACAAAAATCAACCAATGAATGCATGAATAAGTGCAACAACAAATTGATGTATCTCTCTCTCTCTCTCTCTCTTCCCCTCAAATTAATTAAATTAATTAACTGAGAAAGCTTAGTGATCAGGAAACCTAGCTGCCCATTACAGGTTGGGGAAATCAAGCTTTCGGAGGCCCACAAGCTGGACGGCTGACCCCACATAGCAGGACGCTCATTTCATCACTGCTCATTCTCATTCTCCTTCAGCTCTGCTCACGTCAACGCATCCAGCCTGCGTGTGGTCTCGTCTGAACCACAGACAGAACAGAACGAACACTCAGTGTCCCCAAACTCTGACCCAGACTCGGCACAGCCCCGCCTCACTGCCGGAGCTCTGGTCTCGCCCTGCATGCCATGTATTTTGACTCCGTTTTCATATGAAATGTGAGGTTGAGGTTTTTTCCTTGTTTTGTTTTGGGTTTTTGTGGATGGGTATCCAATTTACACATGATATCCCTTCGTTGAAAAGACTATCCTTCCTCTGCTGAATTACTTTATCGCCTTTATCGAAAGTAAGTTGGCCAATACTCCCTTTGGCAGCTGATACGCTAAAATAGAAGTGATACAGAGGAAATTACCATGCGCCTGAGGCAAGGATGGCATGCATTTTGTGAAGTGTTCCGTGCTTTTTAATACCATGGAACCGTACACCAAAAACAGAGTGGCAGATTTTGTTGTATATATTTTACCACAACGTTTAATACTTAACTAACGTAATTTGACAACCGCCATTGAACTGTGTGCACTTTAAAGGGGTTAATTGTTTGGTATGTGAATGATATTCCCATAACACCGTTTTTAAAAAAGACAGCCAAAGCAAAGACAAAATCACTTGGCTACACCCTGCTCTCGTTCTGGGTTCTCCGTTCCGTGACTTTGATCCACGCAGCTGTATAATAAGCTGTAGCTAAATAATGTCTTAAATTCAGGTGGAATGATTAATCCACTTTTATATTTCAAAACCGTTTTGGCTCGCCTCATCCCTTTGCCTTTCCATATCAGCCACAGAATACACTTGTCTCCGTCTACGAACTTCTCGCTGGGGTGTTGCTAGGAATTGCGGTAAACGTATTGGTCGTTCAAGGGAGAACCGACATCTTCATTAGGCTTTTGTCTTCCAGCCCATGAGCACAGTGTATCTGGCCATTTATTTAGACCGTCTCTGATTTCTTTCATCGGTATTTTATACTTTCAGCATACAAGTCCTATACACATTTTGTCAGATTTATGCCTAAGCGTTTCGTCTGCTTACTGAGGGAGTGCGAATGCTGTTGCTTTATTATTTTTAATGCCCATGTGTCCATTCCTAGTATGTAGGGATGCCGCCGATTTTTGCATATTGACCTGTGTCCTGTGAACTTGCTAAGCTTACCTATTTTAGAAGTCTTTTACAGATTCTTTGGGGGGTTTCTTTGTAGACCATCATGTCACGTGTAAACGGCGGCAGCTTCTTCTTCCTTCCCAACCTGTCTTCCTTCTGTCACCTCTTCCCACCTTATTGCGCCGGTCGGCACTTTGCCGCTGTGTTGAATAAAGAGGTGGGACAAACATCCCCACCTTGTCCCCAGCCGTAGCTGGAGAGTCTCTCGCCCTCAACTGTGAACCATCAGCTGTAGTGTTTTTGTAGAATTCTTCACCAAGCTGATGAAATTCTCCTGGAGTCCTAGTGTTCTGGAAGTTTCTATATGAATGAAATGATTGTGGGGTTTGTCTTCTTCAGCCTATTAATGTGATGGCTTATGCTGATAAATTTCTGAATATTGAACCATCCTTGCTCCCTGAAATAAATGTTACTTGGGATAGCCATGGATATATTGATATAGATACATACATGCACATATATATGTAACTTTCCATATATACATATATTTTTACATCATGACCAAGTAGGGCTTATATTTTTTATTTTATTTATTTACATGACATATTATTTATGGTATATAAATACTATTTGTGTTTGTATGCACAAGGACTATTAATAACTTTTTATATACTGTATTACTTAAATTTTAGTGTTAAGGTACTACTGGCCTCATAAACTTTGAACAACAATAACAAAATTTAAAAAATAAAATTAACACAATATTGAAAGAAAGAAAACAAACAAAAAGAAAAGCGTTACCTCCTTTAGTTTTCCCGAAGAGCTTTGGTAGAATTGATATTCATTCTTCTTTAAACATGTGGTTGTGTTCTTCAAAATTCTTCATAAACAATGTGAGCCTGGAAATGTCCCTTTGGGGAGAGCTGAGATTACAGATTAAATTTCTTTAATAGTTGTAGGGATATTCAAATGATCTATTTCCCACTGAATGAGTTCTCGTAGTTGCGTTCTTAGCGGATTTGGTCCCTTTCATTTGTGGGTAAGAGTTTTGTGTAAAGAAGTAACACTTCCTTATTATGCTTTCGGGTGTCTGAGCATCCTTCAGCCTTGTTCCAGGTAAGTGGCGTCCTCCCTTTTCTTCTTTCTCAGTCTTGCCAGTGGTTCCTCCTTCTCATTGATGTTTTCACAAAACCAGCTTTTTGTTTCATTGATTTTTCTCTATTGTTTTGCTGTTTCCAATTTCATTGACTTCTGCTCTTGTCTTTATTGTTTCCTTCCTTTTGCTGGCCGTAGGTTTCTTTAGCTCGATTCCTAAAGTGAGAGCTTGGGTTATTGATTGGAGACTTTTACTCCTTCCTAGTGGAAGCATTCAGTGCTGTAAATTTTCTTCTCGGCAGTGCTTTTAACCAAAGTTTACCTTACAAACTTTGATATGTTGTATTTTTATTTCCTTTCCATTCAACATATATATATATATATATATATATATTTTTTTTTTTTTTTTTTTTAATTTCCCTTGAGATTTCCTGTTTGACCTGGGGGATACTTGGGAGTGTGTTGTTCGGTTTGCAAGTGGTGGGAGACTTTCCTGCCATCTTCCCCTCCCCCTTTGCTCTCTCCATCTCCCCCCTCCATCTCCTGAAGGTTGTCACGCCGACACTGCTGCTTTCTGCCCAGGAGGATGGGCCTCCTCCCACAATCCCAGAGGACCAGAGGGTAATTCTTTCCTCTACTTTAAAAAACTTTTAAATTATTTTTTATCCTCACACAAGGACATGCTTAGAGAGAAGGGAAGGGAGGGAGAGAGAGAGAGAGAAACATTGATCAGTTGCCTCTCGTATGCACCCTGACCCGGGACCAAACCAGCACCCAGGCAGGTGTCCCGAACAGGAATCGAACCCATAACCTTTCAGTTTGCAGAAAGACGCTCTGGCCAACTAAGCCACACCAGCCAGGGCTCCTCAACATTTTTACCTCCCTGACATTCCTCCCTGCCTGGTCCTCTGGCTCAGAAAGAACAGAGGGCACTGGCATCTCTCGTCACCTCCTTCCCGAACTTGCTCTCTCCCAGAGTCGCTGGAAGCGACGGGCTCAGCATGGATCAGTCAGGAAATCGCAAGGTCTCCCGGCCCCTGCCGCGTGGTGCAATTCCTGACCTCATCGCTTCTCCGGGCCTCGCTCAAAAGGCCTTCAAGAGCTCCACGATTGGAACTCAGGACATTGCTTAGCTGCTTTCTCTACCACCACGCCTGGATTTCAGGGCCACAGTCTTCCTAAAGAGATTGGGAAAAGCCGTCATCGAGACTCGGAACTGATCAGGGACCCCTTCAATCCTGGGAGAAAGCCACCTCAAAGGGGGAAGGGAGAAAGGTGCGAACGTTCTCAGCAGCGCGCTCAGCGCACTGCGGTGGGGCTGCACCCGGCGCGTCCACCGCTCCCCTGTGGGTGGCGCTCAGACCTTTGCCGAGAGCGGGGTGGGCGGGGCCTGTTATTGATAGCTTTTTTTTCCCCGAGTAACTCTCTAAGATAAAATTTTAACAGTGTGATTCACAGGATCTGTGCATTTAAATGTTTTGTATAGGCTGACACACCCTTCCCCAATTCACGCTCCCACCAGCAATGTGTGAGGGGCACCTCCGGAGGTTCGAGATTTAAGTTTTACGAATCTCCTCAGATTCAAAAGCGAGAGTGGTTTGGTTTGCTTTGTATTTGTTTGATTGATCTTTGGGGTGTGGTGGCTGGTGCATTTTTCACATCTTTAGCAGCTGTCCCCGATTCCTCTTTGACAGGAATGGCTTTTCCCATTGTCCTCTGTGACCACGGTTCCTTTTTCTCTAGGGAGCTGTCATCAGTGTACAACACTGTGTAAGTTTAAGAGCTACAGAATAATGATTTGGCTTACATATATCACGAAATGATTACCATGAGAAATTTAATTAATACTCATCATCTTTTATAGGTATAAAAAAAGAAAAGGAGAAACATATTTTTATTTTCTTGTGAGGAGAACTCTTAGGATTTTCTCTCTTAGCAACTTTCACACATATCCCTGGGCAGCGTTAACTATAGTCCCTGTGCTGGGCACCGCATCCCCGGCACTTACTGATCTCATAACACACACCCCCGCCCCCCTCCAATTACCCCATCCCCAGCCCCTTCCCTGGAACCACAAATCTCATCTCTTTTTTCTATGAATTTGTGTTTCTTGTTTGGTTTGGTTTGATTGTTTTAGATTCCACATGTAAGTGAGTTCACGCAGTATTTACTTTCTCTGTTTGATTTGTCCTATTTAGTATAATACCCCCAAAGTCCACCCATGTTGCCACAAATGGCAGGGTCGCCTTATTTTCTATAACTGAATAATATCCCATGGTGTGTATATATATCACAACTTCTTTTTCCATTGATCAAGGCTGGACACTTAGGCTGTTTCCAAGTCTTGGCTGTTGGAGATGATGTTGCTGTGAATTTGGGGGTGCAGACACCTTTCCAACAAAGTGTTCTCATTTCCTCTGGATATATTCACAGAAGTAGAATTACTGGATCACAAGGCAGTTCTAGTTTTAATTTTTTGAGGAGCCTCCAAACCACTTTCCACAGTGGCAGCGCCAACTTACATTCACGACCATCATTCTTTATCAGCTCCTTGTGCATTAGGGAGTTTCATTTGGGGTCAGAGTGCTGGAAATGATTTTTCCCAGTCTCTTTTTTATTTCGTATACATTATATTTGTGTTTTGCCGGAGGCGTGCACACCGAAAGCAAGAGGTGTGAAAAGTAAGCATTTTTAATAAATGACCATCTAAAGAACAGAGAAATACTGGTTCAATTCCTGGTCAGGACACATACATGGCTTGAGGGTTCAGTCACCAGTCGGGATGCAGGTGGGGAGCAACTGATCGCTGTTTCCCTTTCTTCCTCTGTCTCTCTGGAATCAATAAATGTATATATTTTTTAAAATTTAAATATAATCTTATATTTGCTCTTCATTCAGCCATGAAGAAGGAAGTATTCCTCTCTGGTATTCTAATGATTTTGCTTATAAACAACATTATAGTATTTATTCCAAACTGGGTTGAATTCTAGTGATTTCCTTGTCTACCCATCAGCATGGAGTGGGAACTTGGATTTAATATTTTCATTTTTCACTTTGTTTATCCGCTCAGCAGATGTATGTAGCATCTGAAATAGCCCAGATCGTGGTGACATTGTGATGGATAAAACATGATCCCCTGCCCTCCAGCGCTGGCCTCCCTGAGGGGAGGGGACAGGTGGGTTGGGGGTGGCCGCCCAGGACGTACACACAGTGCTCAAGGTGTTTGAGGAGCCTACGGGAAGAGTCCAACCCGTCAGGTTCTTTTTGCCTCATAGAAAAGGCACCTTTGGCCAGAGAAGAGCTGAAGAAAGGCTAGAAATCCATAGAACAGGTTTGAACTGAGTCAGTCGTCCGTGTCTTGTTGATCCACCCACTGCGGATGGTGCATCGGTTTGGGTCCGACACGTATGTGTCAGTTTAACAGCCGGACCCAGCCTGGACGACACAACGTAAACCTGTCAGAGCATCCTGAGAGTTCCGTCCAAGGGCCAGGAGGCTCAGCAATGAGCAGGCGTGCTGAGCGGGGACTGAACCACCCTGAGCCTCTCACCGTTAGATCCGCCCTGTGTGGGTGCCAGGGCCCATGAAAGGCCAAGGGGGGCGCAGGCCAGCAGCGCAGCACTGCGAGGTGGCCAAGGACGGTGTCCCTGAGGGACCAGCTACCCGCGTCGTCACCGTGCAGGGACCCGGGGCCAGTGGTGATATTCGGTTTCAGAGATCTGTCTTCAAGGGAAGCACAGCAGCTTCTGCCCGTGCAAATGTTGAAGCCGGAATGTGGCAAAAAGTTCACTGTGGCCCGGTGTAAGGATAAAGACGCTTTGGGCTGAGTTACTCATAGTTGCCAAAAGGTGGAAACAGCCCAAGTGTCCAGCTGTGGATGTTGGACAACAAAATGCGATCTAGACGTGCACCGGGATATTGTTCGGCCGCGTGGGTAGTAAGCTCAAGACCCCCAAATTCATATGCTGAGGCCCACGCCCCCAATGTGATGGAATTAGAAGAAAGGGCCTCCAGGAGGTCACTGGGGTTAGAGGAGGTCGTGAGGGTGGGACCCCATGATGTGACTACCGTCCTCACAAGAAGAACAAGAGACGAGAGCTCGTGGCTCCGTTGCGTGAGGACACAGCGAGGTGTCAGCTGTCACAAGCCAGGGACAGGCCCTCCCCAGGCCCTGAGTCCTCAGCCCCTTGACCTCAGACCTTCAGCGTCCCCCAGCCGTGAGCGAGAAGCTACCAGTGGTGTTTTGTCATAGCAGCCCGAGCTCAGTCGGATAAACCTTAACAAGAAAAGAAATCCTGGCCCATACTGCCCAACACGGAGGAGGCTCGAAGACACTGGGCTGAGCTGAAAAAGCCAGTCACGAAAGGACAGATATGATATACTCCCTGTACAGGAGGCTGCCAGTCACCCAGCCAGGACCCAGAGGGCAGGAGGGTGGCACCAGGGGCCAGGGGTGGGGGGAGGGACGGGAACCAGTGCTGAATGGGGGCGGTGATTCACCCTAGGAAGGCGAGAAAGTTCTGGAGACGGATGGTGGGGCTGGTGGCATAACAATCTGAATGCACTTTAATACCACTATACCGTACGCTTGAGAAAGGCTAAAGATGATACAGTGCACATTATGTGTGTGTTACCACAGTTTTTAAAACGCTGAGGTTAAATGCATTGACGTGGTGTTTAGTGGTAAGGCACACTGCTCTGTGCTGAGAGAGATACTCGCTGAAATGCGAGCGTTTGCTAAAATGAGGACAGTTGAGACCCCACCACCCATCCCACCTCGCAGGGGCCCCCGGATGAAGCCGCTCGTGGCCAGCTGGGAGGGGGGGCAAGTGTCTGTAGGCAACTGGGTGCCAAGGACAGTGGGCTCTGCTAGTGATGTAGCCTCGCGACCCAAGAAGCTGAGCCTTCAGCCTCTGCCCGAGGGTGCAGAGAATAACGCGATCTCCTTCTCTGATGTGCCCCCAGGTGGATGTGACGGCAGAAGAGGCTCCTGGCCGAGGCCCCGGTGCGCGGAGAGGAAGAAGAAGGCAGAGTCTCTTAGTTGGTGCCATAAACATCAGGTCCAGTAACGTTCTTCTTTCCTAGCCACTCCAAGCCGCCCCGGCGCCCAAGAGGGAGCCTGGCGGGGGTCGGTGCATCAGCAATGAACATCTCGCAGCGCGCGGACCTCCCCGCCTGATCCCAGTCCCCAGAGTCTGCGCCTTCCCCGTCTCACCAGGGTGCAGACAGGCTCCAAGGGGTTAACCCGCAAGTCACAGCTCGTCGGGGCGGCAGCTCCGGGCTGAGCTGAGACCAACATCCTGGCTCCAGAGCACGAGCACCGGCCCGCGGGCAACCTGGAAAGAAAGGACGGGAGCCCTGTGAATAGCACGGATTTTAATCCCCCACAGCACGTAGACTGGCTACGTTGTCGCTTCATGGCCGTGTCAAGTTGTCTGTCGTCCGGGCTAGACTTGGCACTCTCCCTGTAAAGTAGTAAATATTAGTAAAGTAGGAAAAAATAGTAAATAGTTGGGGAGCTGTGGGCCTCATGGTGCCCATTCTAACGGCTCCACTCAGCCACACGCAAAAGCCACCAGAGATAATATGTAAATGAGTGGGCGTGGCTGTGTCTACTACAACTTTATTCACAAAAACAGGTCTGCACCAGTCTGGGCCCTGACCTGTGCAAACACAGGGATGCATTTGCATTTCCTCTGCCATGACCCGTGTCCACCAGAGGCCGGCCCAGCGCTGGGTCACTGGGGGGTCACCGTCTCCTGCCCTGTGTGGGGTGCTCTTCCCTGGCCATCGGCTGGAAGAGCCTGGGATCCGGAGCAGGGTGGCCATTGCACCTTTCTAGCTGGAATGGTCCTGCCCAGGAGATCTGACATCCTTGTGAATCTTATCAGATTGTTGGGCTGTGACTAGGACAATTCCTGGAGAGATGGCAGACAGTCGTCATTGTCAGCAAGTGCGGTGTTTCAGTCGACTCTGGACTGACGGGGGTCTTTCTTAAGAGCAGGGGAAGGGGCTCACTGATAAAGGCGGACTGGGGTGGGGCGGGCAGTGCAGTCCCACTGTGCACGTTTCAGCCCGTGCCGTGGGGAAGAGGATTGGAAACCCAGTTACTCCAAACGCACACAGGTGTCAATTTTCTTTTTTTTTAACCTGGCCTATCTTTTCAATGGGTTGTCATTGGAGCTGTCAGAACGCAGGGTCAGAAGTGCTGGACTTGGTCATGACATGTACAGACGGATGATACTTGACTTTGACTTTTATTACTCACTGTCTTCCGTGGAGAATCAGGCAGTCATCCCAAACGAGCTCAAAAATGTGTCGCGGCAGGCAGAAGGGGTCCCTCCCCCCCTCCCCCGCCCTCCCCGCGTCTCTACCTGTCCTCCCAGGCACACGGCCACACCGTGACCTTGGCTTCTCTCATCTTCCCTGCAGATGGATGGTTTCTAGCCTGCTCCCCAACCCCACCTCGGCCGAGTGTTGGGCGGCCCTTCTACATGACCATATGACTCTTGATATGGACGCAGTCCTGTCAGACTTTGTTCGGTCCACGGGGGCAGAACCTGGTCTGGCCAGAGACCTGCTGGAAGGTAAGCTCCCCCCTGGTTCCCACGCTGCCCTCCTAGGCACGGCGCCTGCCAGTCCGGTGACAAAAGTTAAGATTCCTCTTGCCTACCAATGGGCGTGCTCGGGCTCTTTAAAAAGTAGAAGGAGTCGTTGGTGATGAAATTATTTTTGTTATTCTTGACTTTATTTTGGGGTCCCTCAGCTCTCCACAGGAAAAGTGCAGAAGACATTAGCTAGGCTTTGCGTTGTGTTAACACTTATAAAGAGTCAAAACTGAGCAGGAATGACTTTTTTAGAGAAAATATATTCAGTGGAGCAGAAGTTAGAACATTCCAGAAACACTTTTTTGGAGACCTGAGCTGCTTACCTCTATCTTAGCTCAGACAAAAATACTTTAGGCCAAAGGTCTGAGTAGGAAAAAAAAGAAAAAGAAAAACAGTAACTGGTAAAAAAGAAGGTAATAATTCACAAGAAGGCAAAATTCATCTTCAAGTTTTTAAAGTCAATACCATTTGTCACATGGCAATGTGTACATTCCACATGTAGATTATTCAGCTATAATTACAATGGACTAAAGATTAGAGTTAATTTCCATCCCAGTCTCTTAAATGGATTGATTTCATGCAGCTTTGAGATTTTTTTTTTTTTTTTAATGATAAAAAGAGAAGCTGAGGAGAGCCAGTGATGACTTCTCAGGACAGTCAAATGTGTAAAAAAGAAAAAAATTTAAATGATTACTCTTCGTTTTAAATGTATAAACTGTTGTTTGTGGAATTAGTTAATACTCAGCCCAGCATTCTAAGTCACAATGATTCCTTAATTCTCTTAGGAAAAGTGTGACTCACCATACATGTGTGTGAGTGGCGGAGGTAACTATGCAACCCCATTGAAAATCAAGAACCTTCTAGCATTCTGAGAAAATGGCAGTGATAATAGCCCAGTTATTAAATTTTCCTGAACCTTCCAGAATTTCAAACAAACTCGGGGCTTAGAATCAACCACGCTTAGAGAATGTTGGTGTTGCATCGGATCCAATATGTTCCTCACCCCCTGGGAGTCCCATTATGTGATGCTTCCCTGACGGCGTCCATGGCTTTTCTGAATGCGAGTGGGTGTGGACGCACAGGTTCAGAATGAGACTGGCGGTGAAGGGGGCGGGTGGGGGTGTTGGTCAGATCTAGGCTCTGCCACTCACCTGCTCTGAGATGTGGAGCAAATTGTTTTACTTCCCTTAACCTCAGTGTTTTTCTGTAGGTTTAGCCCAGCACACCTTCTAGGACATTAAAAAAAACCCACAAAGTTCATTCCAGTAAATTTGAAGATCTAATTGGCTTTATTAAGATTCACGTATCGGGAAGCACCCCACCTAGGGTTGTGCTTTGGCGGGGACAAGACCAAGAACCTTTGTATAACCCAGGTCACGAAGATTTTCTCCCACGTGGTCTCTTAAAAGTTTTATACTTTGATATTTTACACGTAGATCTCTGGTTGACTTTGAGGTGATTTCGGCATAACAGGTAAGGGTCCGGTCGAGACTCGTGTTTGTACACACGGGGTGGGGCAAAAGTAGTTTCGTGCTGGCTCGCAGTTGTGAGGTCACGAAACACAGCGTTTATCCTTGTATTCTTATTTATTAACTATTGTGTGAACCCGCTTTGCCCCGCCCTGTATATACGTCCAATCCGCACCATTTGTTGGATAATGGTACTGCTCCTCCATTGAAGTCGGAAACCAGCCAGGCTGGGGATCCAGTTCTCGATGCCGGTCCTGTCCCGCCGATCGATAGGCTCATTCCGTCTTGATTGCTACAGCTTCGCAGCGAGCCTTAGAATCAGTTAGTGTGGCTCTTCCAATGCTATTCTTCTTTTACAAAAGTGTTTCAACTGTTCTGTGTCCTATGCTTTTCCCTATAAATTTAAGGATCAGCTTACTGCTGTCTATAAAATGGCCTGTCGAGATTTGGATTGAAGGCATGTTAAATCTATTAAGTAAAATATAGCTGTGTTTTGTCTTCCAACCCATGAAGTCAGTATAGCCTTACTTTCCATTTTTTTAAGGGCTTTTGTGAGTTCTTTCATAAACATTTTTGTAGTTTTTTGTGTACCAAATCCTATACACAGTGTGTCAGAGTCATATCTCTGGGATTTTTTGAGCTATTATCAATGGCATTATTTTTTAAATGTCAGTGTCTAATTGTTCATTGCTAGTGTAGAGAAACGTACTTGACCTTTCTGTGTTGCCCTTGTGCCAGACATCTTGCCAAACTCAACATTTGGGGCGGGGTGTGTGTGTGTGTGTGTGTTTCTTGGTATTTTCTACACAGACAGTTATGTTTTCTGTGGATACGGGGAGTTTTATTTCTCCCTTTTTAATACGTATGCCTTTTATTTTTCTTGACTTTTTGCATTTGCTAGGACTTCCGCTAAAATGCTGACTGGGATAGTGAAAGAGAACGTCTTTGCCTTGTTCGTGGCCTGGGGAATTTATTCAGCCTCTCAACGTTGTGTAGAATGTGAGCTGTAGGTTTTGTAGGTGCTCTTTCGAAGGTAGAGGAAGTTTCCTTCTGCTCCTGGTCTGATGAGAGATTTATCACAAATACATATTAAGTTTATGAAATGCATTTTCTAACTCAATTGATATAATCGAGTATTATTTTTTCTTCTTCAAACTGCTAATATAAAAATTACATTGATTGCTTTCTAATAATAAACCAGCCTTCAGCCATTATTATTATTTTATTTTTCCTCCTCATTCCGGGACTCAGAGGACATGCCTTCCGGAATTTGTTATTGTCCGATAGGTTCCCGTGCTCTGTTCGTTTTCTTCTTCACTCTTCTGTCGGTTGTTCAGATCGGATACTTTCTATTGATCTATCTGTAAAGGCACTGACTCCTTCCTTTGTCATCTCTGTTCTGTTCTTGAGCCCGCCCAGTGAGTTTTTAATTTTGGTTCCTGAATTTTTTCATTCCTAACATTTCCACGTGATTCTTCTTTATATCCTCTGTCGCTGCGCTGAGGCTTTGTGTATTTGTCAAGAGGCTTCTGTCTTACGTGTTGGAAAATATTTATAATAACTGCTTTGAAGTCTTCATCAGATAATCCCAGTATCAATTTCATCCCAGCATCGCTATTAAGATTTCCCTGGCTTTCGTATGCTGAGTGAATGTGGATTGTATCCAAAACACTTTGAATATGATGTTTTGAAGCTGGCTGTTGTTTAAATCTTATGGAAAATATTGTTATTTTTGTTTTAGAAGGTAATTGTCCCTGTTGCGTTCAGACCACTAGCCCCGCACTCCCCGAGACCTCTGTGGTCTATGGTTCCCAGGCAGGGCCTTGGAGAAATGCGCCCAGGCCTGCTGCCCATGTGCGCCACCCAGTGGCCGGGTGGGGACCTGCGCGGTAACCTGTCCGATAGTTCACCCTTCCAAGTCTGCAATCTTGTGCCGGGTCCGATCCACGCACGGGCAGCCCGAGGGTCCACAAACAACGTTAAGGGGCTGAGCTCCCAAACTCCTGCCTCTTCAAAACCCCCTCAGTAGTCCCGGGTCCCTGGGACTCAACCCTCTGCCCGCCCTGGCCTCGTTGACCCCTCGCTGCTGCACAGGCGACTGGGCCACGCTCGCATGGGAGCTGAGCGGCCGGAGTTTAAAACAGTCCCCAGCCGCGCAGTTTTAATTTCCTGCCGCCATGCAATTACTTGGGGCCTGGGACACTAGAGAACTGAAAAAAAATACTTAAGAGAGAAAAGATAGAGGCGGCCATTCCACGTTCTCTCCGGACACCCGTGCGTGCCGCCCTGGGAGCAGGAGAAAGCGCTGCGCGCCACCGGCTCTGTGGCGCTGGGACCTGCGGCCTTGTTCCCACGTGGCCTGCCCTCCGTTACTTGCCCGTGTCCCCGCAGCCGCTCCCTGCATTCCGCCCCAGGTGGCAGCTGCTTTCCGTGGGAGCCAGGGTGGCGTGCCCGCATTCCCCAGGCCACCCAGCACCGAACCCACCCTGCGCTTCGGCGGGCGGGGAGACTCCGCCGGCCGGTGGACGGTGGGCCCTTTGGGCCGTCCCAGCTTCTTGGGTCAGGGTTTTTCTAAAAGCCAGCGTTTCAAAGAATGAAATCTTGTCATCGTGCTCTTTGCAAGGGGAAAAAATCTCAAGGATGGCGGACTCCAGGTGAGAGGTCCGTGGGCCCTCTCTGCTGGTTTTTAAACTTTTTACGAAGGCTTTAAGGAATGGACCTCTTTCAAAATGAGAAGTCAAATGCACACAGACAATGAGGGGAAGTCCAGCAGGGCAGAGAGGGGCCGAAGAGGAGCCTTGCTTGGGAGAGAACCTGGCAAAACAGGCAGGACAGAGACAGCAGGATAAACAGAGGTGGGGACAGAGCAAGTGGACAGTGGTCTGCCGGCAGGCGAGCAGGTGCGTCCTCGCCCGGCTGTCTGCCACCCTCATGTTCCCCTTTGCATGTTGGCAAAGTGGTGCTTCTGGTGTAAGGTCAGGTTGGACGACTCTGTTTCCCCGGGTCCTTTGATCTTCCCTGTTTCCTCCAGAACTGTCTCCTCTACATGGCACCCGAGTCCTCTCAGCATCTGGTCCTACGGATTGTCCCCCAGCCTCCCCTGCCCCTTCATCACCCTTTCCCCAGACGACCCCGCACCTCTGTGCTGAGCTCCAGCTCCTCCACCCCCTACACACGCTCTGTCTCCTTCTTGAACTCCTGCCCCTCCTCCCGTTTGGATCGTGAGCTCCAGGACACCAGGGACCACCCAAATTTTGCTCCCTGTATCCCCCTGCCACCTGCCACACGCCAGGCTCTCCATGGAATGATACAGCAGTGATCAGCTAGACGAAAGTCCTCGACTTCATGGAGACAGACAATAAACAACGTAGATAAGTTACAGAGTATTTTATTGGATTGGCCCAAAAGTTTGTTTAGTTTTTTTCCGTCCGATGGCTCTAGTAGCGCTTAGTTGTCTTTAACTTCATTTGAAACAATTTTGTTAGATTGTGTTGTGACAGCTGTCACATCAAGCATGCATTAAAAAAAAATCAAAATTGGCCAATTTTTGTGCAGCCATTTTAATACTGAAGATGGAAGAAAATATGCAATATTTTCTGCATATTTTGCTGTATTATTTTAAGAAAGGTAAAAATGCAACTGAAATGCGAGAAGATTTGTGCAGTATATGGAGAAGGTGCTGTGACTGATTGAACATGTCAAAAGTGGTTTGTGAAGTTTCTTGGTACTATTGACATTTTGGCCAAATAATTCTTTGCCATGGGGCTGTCTTACGCATTGGAAGATGCTTAGCAGCACCCCTGGCCTCTACCCACTAGAAGCCAATAGCAGGAAACAGCAAACATGCTCCAAGTATCCAAATCAATAAAGTTATTGGTGAAAATGAGAAATGTTGTATTTTACAGAAAAAACCATACAGGCTTTTTGGCCAACCCAATAGTTGTTAGTGCCGTGGGGAGAATGATGTCAAGGGGAGGAGAGAGAGTCTGCGGAGGGGGTGCAATTTTCCGCCAGGGTTGCCTGAGAAGGACCTCACTAGTTAAAACTGGGATCTGAGCAAAGCCGTGAAGCATGAGAGTTTCTAGGAATTCATTGGTCATTCCCTGCCATCCCTCAAAACTTTGCGGACTACTATTATTAAAGATATTTCATTGTTTCTCATTTTACAACCAATCACGTACTTACTCTCCCCGTGCAATTAGAAGTTCTTAAAAAGAAAGACAATAGCATCCATGGTAGTATTAGCAGTTACGGCGCATGTTATATGTCAGACCCTCAGTGTGATCGCGCATTGAATCCATACAACCAATTAGAAAAGTGTGAGCTTTCCCATGTTACAGGCGGGAAAACTGAGGCCAGAACAATTCCCTGAAGTCACACAGCCAGGATGTGAGCCCAGTCATGTCACTACATGCCAGGCTCTTTCTGCAAAGTGGTCACCTACCACTTACTTTTGTACTCATTCTGCAGGGGTGCCCAACCCACGGTCCATGGGCCGCATGCAGCCCAGGATGACTGTGAGTGCGGCCCAACACCAAATCGTCAATTTACTTAAAACACTAGGAGATTTTTTGTGTGTGATTACATGTCGCAGTGTATTTAATGTGTGGCCCAAGACAACTCTTCTTCCAGTGTGGCTCAGAGACACCGAAAGGTTGGACACCCCTGTAGCTGTATGCACTCAAAAAAGCATTAATTAATCACCCAAAAAACGTTTTTTTACTAATCCATTTTATGATGTGGCTAATCAACTTTTCAAATGAACTATTACTTCAATAGACCACCAACACTATTCTAAAGATAGACCTAATTGCTAACATTCTCGTGCCCAGCGCTATCTGGACACTTCATACATATTAGCTAAAAAGATATTTTTTTTAATCCTTGCCTGAGGATATGTTCATTGATTTGAGAGAGAGAAAGAGAGAAGAACATGGATGTGAGAGAGAAATATCGATTGGTTGCTTCCTGTGTGCACCCCGACCAGGGATTGAACCCGCAACCTTTTGGTGGACGGGGCGATGCTCCAAACAGCTGAGCCACCTGGCCAGGACTGAAAAAGATTTTCGAGTGGGAGGCCAAGCACAGGAGTTGCTTATAAAATGTCAGTTTCCTCTTTAAAGAGAAAGCAGTTCTCACCATGTGGTAATAACTGAATTTAAGTCCTTACAGCTCTAACAAGATATTCTTCAATGAACCTATGCCTGAGTTTTGTTGCTACCCACGGGAAAGAAAAAGAGCCCTTGAACAAAGCAGCTAGATTGCATTTAAGAAAAAAAGTAATTGAAAATTAACATCTCACATGCCCCTAGTATAATCTTTCATAATTTTGTGGAATTGGCATAAATTAAGGAAAATGGTGGCAACTATGTTCAATTATGTGTGTGTGTGTGTATATATATATATGTGTGTGTGTCAGATATGTTAAGATGTCTGTATTTTTAACAGTTGATTTGATCACTTGAGAACTACAGCACTTAGAGCCGCTTGCGGGGAAAGGCGCCCTATTCCCCCATCCTGGGTCCCGTGGGTGTCAAGTACACAAGGTCTGGAAATGTGCACACGGTGTGCGTTCTTGGTCCAGCTCACCCAGAAAGACAACCCCCAATCACTCGCCAGTCGTACTGACAGGTAATTCCATTAACACTGACATTCGGCCTTTGAAAGCTCTCCCGCGATTTGGGAGCAGCAGCTGCTGACTTGGATAATTGCAATAATGCCTAAAGAGTACGGACGCCCAAGACGTGGGGGAGGGGACGGAGACAGCCAAGGCGAGAATGTGTGGAGTAAAAACCTCAGCCGCACCCCGAAGCTGGTCCCGGGTGCGCCCACAGCAAGCCCGCGCGGCGCCTGCGGGGAAACTCGCTGAGTGGCCGCCAGGAAGCCAGACGTGCTGGGCGAGGCCAGAGGAGCTGAGGGCCTCTGCCCGGACGTGGGCCAATTGCTGTCGCCGACCCAGGTCTCAGTCACACTGGAAACGCGTGCAGACCCCAGAAGGGTCACTCTGTTCATTACAATGAGAACCAGAAGTGTCCCAAGTCCGGACATACCGGAGTCTCCTTTCCCTGAGATCCAGCTAGATCGGATGCTCAGGCGAGAGCACGTGCCACCTGATTTGCCCGGGAAGTCACTGCTGGAACCTTGCCGAGTTTGTGTGACTATAGGGCTGCTGTGGGCAGGTCCCACATCCCTGAGTGGGCACAAGAAAGTGAACTGGTGCCTGGATCCTAAGCAGAGGTGGGAGGGCAGGTAATCGGGTGGTCTCTCTCTGGCCAGTGTTGCAATGATCTTGTCAGGGGGGTTAGCAAGCCTGCAATGAGCCCACTGGCTGCTCTGCCTACTGTCCCGTTCCCACTGGGGACAAGCTGACACTGGAGTACAGATATTTGAGATAAAATGACCGCCCCGCCCAAAAAAATTCCAGCCCAGCATCACACTTCTGAGCGACCTCCTCTGGCCTGGCCTCAGTCAGGAGGACACGTTCCTCTTCAGAGACCCGAGGGCACGTAAACGGTCTTGAAAACGAACCCGTCAGGACCTGTGTGGTGGGCGTCCTCCCGGCACGCTAATCAATGCAGTACAGACCTCATCGTCCTCACTTCCCCTCCGTTAGGGAAGATGGCAGCCCCACCCTCACGGGCCCATTTCATTGCCTTTTTTCACAAGGCTCTCCCCTCTTTGCTGCCCGAAATTAAACGCCTCCTCCCTGGAACACCCCCTACATCCATTGCGGATTCCTTCGGGGGGCTTGGCTCTCCACGCAGGCTACCCCATGTCCCCATCTTTTTGGATTCTTCCCCCTTGCCTCCCCAGTACATGCGTTCCTCCCAGGCTCCCAGCGCTTGCGTGCTCAGCAACGTGGCCTGAGATGACCTGGCACGAGGACGGGGGCCCGGAGCACAGCTGTCCTGCTAGGGGACCTTCCATGTGGCCGGATCCCTAGAGAATTCAACTCTTTCTAAACCAGAAGTCTCTGTGCGCACTGAAATCAGCTTTTTTAAATGTTTGATGAGGCAGGAAAGGGGAGGCTGCCGCCCGTTAAGACCTCCCGCATAAGCAGAAGCCTTGGTGTTGTCGGCCTGTAGGCCTGGCCAGAGCGCCCCTGAGCTGGGTGTCGCAGGCCCAGGGCAGAGGAAGGCGGGCTCCCGCCCTCGGAGCTGAGCTGATGCCTGCTGCAGCCGTCCGGCCACTGGCCAGGGTGCGGGGTCTGAGAGCAGAACCCCGGTCAGCGCGGGGCGGTCAGAGACCACTCTGGTGGCGGCTGAGGCTCCGAGACGGGGCGTGAATTGACCAGGAGGAGGCCCGTGGGCGTGTGTTGAAGCCTGTGGGTGTCGCGTATTCTGGTTCCCGGGAACAGCATTTGCAAAGCTATGGAGGCACAGAAACCAGGAGGAGCTCAGTATGGCTGGAGCGGGGACGGCCAGAGGTGACAGGAGGCTGCAGGGACGGCCACGTTCCGAAGGCCTGGTGTGCAGTGCAGAGCCGGTGCCTTTCGGGCAGTAAGAAGCATGGGAGGGGGCGTGCCCAATCCCGCCCCTCTGCCCCGACCTTCCTCCGGCGCAGGCTTGACTGCCCTTTGGCATTTGCCCCTTGGCCTTGCTGTAGAGCAAGGTGCCCACCAGGCGATAGCCCCTGCTGAGGAAGAATGTCCCTAAAGGCGCCCTGGAACGTGAACAGTCGCAAGCACTGAGACCTAAAAATACCAGGGTCTGAGCACATAGGTGGTATTCATGCGCTGAGGATGTTAGTCCCCGAACCAGTGCGGTCGGCGGTGCCCGCAGCCCCACCCCTCGCCCAAGGCCACCCCCTCCGCTGCGCTGACAGTCACATAGAGCCCCCACCTACTGTCGCCTGCAGAAGACCCTGCAGCCCTGCTGTCTTTTTGTTGGATGAGCTGATGGTTTAATTTGCTTTTCTCATTCACTGAGACGGTACAGAGATGCTTCCGTTGTGTCTTCGTTGCTGACCGTGGAGGAAACAGTACGATTAGATTGTAAATGGTGCCGCGGTGTGATGTAAAAATCATAATTGATAGCATCGAGTCTGCCCTAGAAAAAAGTAGAAGAAAATTGATAGACCAAAGGAAGCTAGCTGTTCGGATATTACTTCACACGATCAAAGCTTCACTCGGTCATCTACACAAAATAATTCAGCCTGTAATTAGTTAGTATCGTTAATACCCGCCATTCGAAGCTCATGGGGACAGTGTACGATTTCATTTGCTCTTTTAAATTAAAGCGAGGTATTGAATTCTTTGTCTTGAAAAAGAGCATGATGCCTAATTGAATCAGGGGCAGAGTGGGGAGCCTGGTCCCTCCCATGGGGAGTCAGGAGGTCCAGCCCCCTCGGTAGCTTCCCTGGAGCTTCCAAGGCCCCACATCAGCACTGGGTTCCTCCCCATACCCAGCGCTCCCCGGCCCCGCCCCTCGCCCAGTGCCCCGCCCCTCGCCCAGCGCCTCACCTGAGCCCTGAAGTCCACCTCGAACGAGGGCTGTCGCACAGAGTCCCTCCCTCGTGTCTGGTTTTCCCACACTGAGCTCAAAAGGAAAAGGAAAACTCCGAGCAAAGTGGGGAAATAATTTTTGTTCACTTTTTTACTTCATGTTTTGCCCCTCTTCAGAGGAAGCTCTACAACTTGAGTTCTGAAAAGGGGGTGATAATTAGGAACATCATGTTTTGGTGTGTGTGTTAACCTAAAGGCTAAGGGCTGGGTATAATCACATATTTTGGGTGCACACCCGTTGGGGATGTGAAATTCTACATTTGGAGGCTATGCCTGAAGTCACCGCATCCGTTTGAAAACCGAGACCGAGTGGTGGATAGTTCGTCAGTCAAATGCTAACAAGAAACCCTTCTTTGCACGGCTATTTGTGCCAACGAGACTGTCACGCGTGCCTTAGTATTGTCATCTCCCGTCATTCCTTGTCCACAGGCAAAAACTGGGACCTGACAGCCGCTCTGAGTGACTATGAGCAGCTGCGACAGGTGCACACGGCCAACCTGCCACACGTGTTCAACGAGGGCAGGTGCCCCAAGCAGCCGGAGCGAGAGCCACCCCAGCCCGGGCACAAGGTGGAGCGACCCTGCCTGCCGAGACAGGACGACGTTGCCCAAGGTACCGGCAAGGGGCCCCCCGGGCCAGCACGCCATGGTTTGCAGGGGGCTGGGGGTGCAAACTATGACCTCCCCACGGCAGGCGAGTCCCCCCACCACCCCTCATGCTAAGCCGAAGCGTCCTCAGAAAAGCAGGACAGTCAGGCCCAGGGGTGACAGGCCAGCCTTCCTCCCCGAGTCCTGGGTCTCCCAGGCCCAGCGCCTCGAGTCCCCTCGATTCCTCCTCAAGTCATAGAGTCCCCACATCTATTCGACATCTGTATTCATCGTCCCATGTGCCCTTGGGCTCCAGTCTTCTCTTCATTCCAGAAGCAAGGTCTGCGTATTGTGACGAAGGACCCCATGCAAAGATATAGAAAGAAAACGGCTTTCTGCTCCGTACCCCCCAGTCCCACGGGGGTCCTGGCCGGAGACTCCATCCCGGTCAGTCACTCTGTTTGTTCCACAGGCAAACGCCCCAGAGGCGAATGCACACGACACTTCGCAAATTGTTTCTTTCCTTGACCAATGAATCGGGAGCCTATTCTCCAAATAGCTTACTCCGCAGCGTACCGTACTTTTTATTTTTTTAAATCTATTTTTATGGTAATGTTTCATGACTGTGTGTGCCCACGATAATTTTTAAACCACCCCTGCCGGAATGGTTATTCTGTCTTTTTCTTGGCTTTTGCAGTTGGCTGTTTGTTTCTGACACGACGGGCGATGCCAAAGTAAACTTTCTCCCTGTAGCCTTACATGCCCACCCATCTACTTCCACAGGGCAGGTTCCCGGCGAGGGCTTGCTCTGCCGGCATGTGTATTTTTAATCTAATAGCTTGAGGAACCCCTCCCAGAACACGGCCCTGCTTGCCATAGGCGTCGCCCTTTCTTCTCATCCTTACGGTGGTTTAATGCCATTTTTCTCCTCCGGAGGGGGGAAAAGAGTGCATTGATTTAACTTTCACCCTATCATTGACTCACTCGTCCCTTGGATGTCCCCGTCTGCCACGTGCGGGGTCACATACTTGGCTCATGTTTCTATAGATGTGCTTGCGTTTTTCTTATCCATCTGTAGCATTCAAGCTTCATTCTATGTTTTATTTAAATTATGTGTTATTGTTTATGCTATTACAGTTGTCCCAGTTTTCCCCCCTTTGCCCCCTTCCACGCAGCACCCCCCCACACGCACACTGCCTCAGGCCATCCCCACACCGTTGCCTGTGTCTGTGGGTCGTGCGTGCATGTTCTCCGACTAGTCCCTTCACTTTCTTTCCAGCAGTCCCCCCTCCCCCTCCCCTCTGACAGCTGGCAGTCTGTTCCATGCGTCCATGCCTCCGTTTCTGTTTTGCCGGCTAGTTTATTTTGTCCATTAGATTCCACGTATACGTGAGATCGTGTGGTATTTGTCTTTCACCCACTGCAAGCTCCATTCTGTTGCATACACAACACAATTCAGCCCGTAGTCCATGGTGTGCTTTCTCTGTGTGTATACGTCCCACTGTGTCATCCGCTTTACGACGTCGTTCACAGACTATTCTGCTACTCAAAACGTTTGGGCCGGTGGGCGTCTGCTGTCGCCTTAGCAGGTCTCCTGGGATACAAAATTACTAACATATTTTCCAATATTTGTTTTTCAATTTCATCCTTAGGTATTTTAATTGATTTGAAAATTTTATAAATAATGACTCAGGATTTAGTTTTGCTTCTCCTGGATCACGAGCGAGTTACTCTAGCACGTCTATTGAATAAAGATTGCCTTTCCCACCAAATTAAAATGCCAACGTGGCTATACATTAAACTCGCAAATAGAGAGATGGCTGGGTAGCTCAGTGAGTTAGAACGCTATCCCCATACACCAAGGCGGCAGGTTCGATCCCTGGTCAGGACACATATAAGGACCAACCGCCGAAGGCATCAGTGAGTCGAACAACAAATTTCCAAATATATCTGGATCTGCTTCTGGGGTCTGTCCATCCATGGAGCTGCCCATCTTGCTACACTTAACTGAAGTCGCTTCATATACTATTTCTTGCCACTCAGGGCATGTCCCTTTACCGCTGTCCTTTTCCAAAAACTTTTCACTATTTTTGGATATTTATTCTGCCACATGAGCCTCAGAATTAGAATTCTGATTGCAATTGGACTGGATTTTTATTTTATTTTAGGAATCATTGGCATATTGTAATACTGTGCTCCTATCCAAGAACTTCGCGTGTGCCTCTCCATTTATTCGGATTCTGTTAAACCTTTCACAATGGGGAAAAGTAACTTATTTTCTGCACCTTTATCTTATCTAGTCACTACACAAGTTTTCTTGTAATCCTTGTGTCGTTAATTCTCTTGTTAAGGCTAGTCGAATCACTTGGGTTTTTTACATATATAGTCATAGCATCAGAAGTAATTTAAGATTCTTACTGTTTGCACAACGAACTCCATCTGTCCGCTGTTGCCCCAGGTGAGCCCGCGAGCTGTTGAGAGCGAATGGTGTCTTTGTGTCCGTTTGCTCTCAGCTGAGCTGGAATCTCTGTCCCTTCCGCCCCCTGCAGAAAAGCGCCTCTCCCGGGGCATCTCCCACGCCAGCTCCGCCATCGTCTCCCTGGCCCGGTCCCACGTGGCGGGCGAGTGCGGCAGCGAGCAGTTCCCCCTGGAGATGCCCATCTACACGTTCCAGCTGCCCGACCTGAGCGTGTACAGCGAAGACTTCCGGAGCTTCATCGAGCGGGACCTGATCGAGCAGGCCACCATGGTGGCTTTGGAGCAAGCAGGTGAGTTGCCGCTCCCCCGGGCCCCCGGGCCCGAGGCTCAGGGACCCAGCGAGGCTTCCTGGTAGGACGCCGGATGCTGGAACCCAGTCGCCTGCTCTAAAGACAGGCACTGCCCCAACCCAGCGCTGTCTGGACTGGACACAGGGGTCCATGACCACGCAGTGCTGAGGTCTCCTGAATTTTCGCTTTGTTCCTAAATCCAGGCTGGTGAGGCCAGTGACCCCCCTTCCCCACCTAAAGAGAGCCCCGTGCAGCTGCGCCTGGCTCCCTCCGCTTCCAGCCCGCCAGGGGTGCTCAGCAAAGATAACACAGCCCATGGGCTTTGAGGGACATAGGAGACCTACCACGTCCTGGGGACGTGCACACGTCACATGACCTCCTGAGCCTCAGTTTCCCATCTGTGAAGATGGGAAGACGGATGGGGGGGCGGCCCAGGGGAGCTGAGTATTAAACGACCCACCCGCACGCCTTGCGTAGCTAACAGTCGCTCACCCTCCCCGGCTTCCCTGGCCTCCGTGTCAAGGAAACAAACCTACCTTCAGCCTCCTCCTCTTCCTCCTCCTCCTCAAGGCCCCTTCTGACATCCTGATGAGGAAGGGGTCCGGAGAGCAAACCCAGCCTGCTCCCCTTGCATTAAATAATTTGTGCAAAGCCAACGTCTAAAACGGATGGAGGTTCGTCCTGAGACAGAGACAAACACCTGCCCCACTCAGAGTCGTTGGCCTCATAAATCCTGACAAAATCACCTGTCGGAGGGCTTCTCAGACACACGCGTGGAAGACTGTGCCCTTGTTCCGAGGCCACTGCGCATGCCCTGGGGGTCCCGCCAGCCAGCCTCAGGGCGGGGGGAGGGGGCTGTCAGTGTACTTGGGGAGCAGACAGGGAGTCTATGGCCAAGCCCAGGGAGAGAGGGGGCGCAAGACCTGTCCAGTGCTGCCACGTCAGGGTGAGGGGCGCAGACACAGCCGGAGTTGCCCAGCACGCAGGTGTGCAAGAGACGGGAGAGGAGGACCCCTGAGGTGCTAGCTCTTGACCTTGGATAGACCCTCCTTCCCCACCAGCCCTGGTAGGGAAGAGAACTAGGGAGGTGGGGGAATACCACGGAGGGGCTGCTGGCTGAGAAGTGGGCCAGGTGGAAGGACAGAAGCAAAGGAGAGTCATGCCTGGAACTGGCCCCACGGGGACATCGCCACCCTGGAGCCCCGCAAAGGGGCAAAGGGCGAGAGGGGCTGATGGAGAGCCACTGGCTGGAGGCGTGACCCTGGGGAGACAGAAGACGATGGAGAAATGAGTAGTCTGACCAGTCTTCCCTGTCCGACCAGGCGTCCCCGACCACCCAGGCTCCGACCAGTGTCCCCCACGCGCTGGGAGCAGACCAGTCATTGCTGCGGCCCGTGCAGGCCGCCCTGTGGGTGCAGAACAGGGTGGGGAGGGGTGGCACGCAGATCAGCAGGGCAAACAGGAACCACCCAGGGAGGCAGCCGGGAGGCTCCCGGGGTCGGCGTGGCCTGGCCGAGTCCCAGGCTGGCCGAACGCCGGAGGCGTGTGACAGCGGCCGAGATGGGACACATCGACCCCTCGCAGACCTTGGTTGTGCTGTCACCCGTCCAGGTACTGGGACTGTTGCTGCAAACCACAGATGGACCCCTGCCCTCGTGGAGGTCAGATGTAGTGGGGAAGAAAGACCGTGAAGGGGGGACCTCTATGGAGAAACTGAGAAGCAGCATAGGGGGGATAAGGGGAAGACGAGGACACTGAGGAGGGAGGGACACCGCAGGCGGGCCCGGCAGAGGGGGCTCAGCTCCGAAGGCTCGGCTTGTTTGAGGAAGGCAGGGGCACGGGAGCGGGTGCAGAGACGTCTGAGGGCCTGGGAGGTGGCCGTCCGGCAGCCGAGTGGCAGCCAGGGGCCCAGGGAGGTATGTGATGAGCAGCCGGGAGGGTGCTGAGCAGGGGAGCGTCATATTGGGACTCAAATGCGGTGCAAGTTTTGGCTGCTCTGCAGGGAAGCAAGGGACGAAGCAGAGAAAGATGGGAGGAGGCAGCCGCTTTATCCCAAGGAGGAGCGGGAGGCCAAGGCTGTGGGGTAGCCGTGGAAGTGACCCGAAGTAGCTAGATATTGAAGCGGCGTCTGCTTTGAAGGTGGACCGACAGGATGTGCTGCTGGGATGGGGGCCGCAGCGGGAAGAGAAGAGCCAAGCATGACACCAAGAATGTCCTCTTAGCATGTGGGTCACCCCTGGGCCAGGGGCAGGTGTGCGGGATGGCGGAGAGGCCGGAAGGGGCAGGCGGAGCCTGAGGTCCTGGTGACTGCTCTAAAGGTGCTGGCCCGTGGAACGTGTGAGTCTGTCGTTCTGGAGCAGTCTGGGCCGTGCGAGGTGGCCCCAGGGACGCATGAGCTCACCGCGGAGCCCTCCCACCAGGCCCCCCGACGCAGCTCTGGGCAACATTGAGGACTAGGGGGTGAGGGGTCTGGAGCCAAGCATCGTGGTCCTGTGATGGGGGCACAGGACACACAGAGACACACGTGAGGCGCCAGGGAGGAGGGGCATCTGTGGCCCTGGGTGGATGGGGTCTCTCCAAAAGGGTTACCTTTAGGGCGAGAATTCGCTCATCTTTCTCACAGAGAATGGTTGCCTGTTGTTCTCCCTTTCATCTAAGTGCCTTAGTGGGTGACAGCAAAATGACACCTTATTTGAAACCGCGTGGTGACCATATGTTACAAAGCTCGATCTGACTGGTCCCGTTACCGTGCATGAATCAGAAGAAAAGGCCAAGCGATTAAGAGCTCCTCCCCCGGGAGCCCGCCAGCCTTCTTCCATGGGGTCCGTCTCGTTTTCTTCTTGGTGGGAGCTCAGGTTTTCTGTTTATCTTTTAAATAGTGGCAGTACCAGTTCCCATGTCTTTCCTCAGTTCTTCAGTGACGTTGTGGGGTGGGGAGCTTGAACGACCACTGTCTCAAAGAGGGGAACTGGGGACTCTGAAATGTGTCCCCTGCCACACCGCTCCTGCGAGGACTGCCGGTATCTTGGGCATTGCGTTCTGGGTCCGGCCGGAGACGTTACGATAGTCGTGGGCCACTTTTGGCCCTCTGGAGGCTGCAGGGTGCTGGCCCTTGCGTGCTGGGTCACCCTCCCAGGGTGGGTGCCCCATCACAGCCCAAGGATACTCTCAGCTGGGTCCTGCCGTCCAGAAGCCAGTTTAATCAGGCCACTGGGTCTCGCCTCCCACCGCCCCGGCCACGTAATTGGGTCACGTCATGACTCGATTACCTTCAAACTGTGACTGAATGCATGGGCTGGATTGAGGCTTCAAAAAACGGATAAACTCCCCATAAGAAATCTGAACAAAAGAAAGAAATGTTTAGGGAAGATGCGCTGGTTAGAATGGTGTTAATTCACAGACCTAGAGAGATTCTCTAGGTGTGTGAGTTACTTGCAGAGGAAAGATGGCGTCTGGCCGTGCTGGGTGAGTTTTTACCCCATGGTTCCTCTCCTGAGTTCCAACAACTTTTGTTTTTAGAAATTTTTATGACAGTTTATTTGAGCCAAGCTGATGACCCATTCCGCGGAACAAGATCTCAAGCGCTCCCCTCTTTTTTTTTTTTTTTTTTAACAAATGCATTTCTTTTCGACATAACCATTGTCAGTCTCTCTTCGATGCGGGGGGTTTCTCTCCTTACAAACCGGCTTTTAAGTCAAGTGAATATTTTAAAATCACTTCTCTTCTACTAGTTTTAAAGTTATACAGCCTTTCTACTTCTGAGAGGTTACCCTAAAAAATATAAAACATGCGTGAATCACATCCGAAGTCAGTCGGTCAATATCTTAACCTACACCCAGGTGATACAAGAACCTTCACCTGGTTTAATTTCATTCACGTTTCCCTCCTGATTTACGTCGTCATTTATTTGAGTTCGGTACTTTCAATCGAATCGGGCATTATCACTATTTAATACAGACTATGTGCGTACAGATGTGCCCACCAATTTACCGGCTTTGTCTCTCCTTGTTCTTGTACATCGGACCCTCCTGTTTGAAATTCTCCTTTTAGAGTTTCCGTGGGTGGGTCCTACTGGTTTTACTCTCCTGGTTTTTATTAGTCTTAAAATGCCTCTGTTTTGCCCTTGTTTTTGAGAAACACTTTTTCTGGACATGGAATCCTAGGTGGCCGGTGATTTTTATTCAGCGCATTGAAGATGCTGTTCCACCAGCGCCTGTTTTGCAGTGTTTCTTTTGAGGAGTTAACAGTCTGTCCGCCGCTCCTTTGAAGATCAGCTTTTTTAAACCCTTAAGATCTTTTCTGTGTCTTTAATATTCTGCGGTTTCGTTAAGATACATGAAATAGTAAATTAATTTTAATTTTCTTGCTTGGGGTGTTCTAGACTTATTAAATCTGTGAATTTATTTCTATATATGTCTTCTGGAAAACCTTCAGTCAGGATCACTTGGATATTGTCTCTGCCTCATTCCTCTCGGAATTTCGATTAGACAGTGTTAGACCTTTTCAGTCTGTTCTTCATGTCTCTTCTGTATTTTCTTTCGCTTTTCTCCTTAGTTGCACTCTGGATTGCTTCTGATTTATCTTCAAGTATATGTTTCTCTTTGGCGAGGTCGAATCTGATAGCAAACTGATTCTAAGTTGTATATTTTAATTATCTTATGACGACCTTTCCTTTTTAAGCTCTAGTTCTGTTTTACAAATCCGCCTCTTATTCTTCGACCATGTTTTGTTTCATTCTTTGATGTCTTTTAAACATTTTAAATGCGCCTGTTTGTCATGTCTAGCTGACCGTTCCTGCCCTCAAGTTCATAGGTCTCTGTGAGCTGCTGATTTAGTGTTTATGGCTCTTCGTTGTAACGGCTTGATTCCTGTCGGGCTCGTAGTTGTGGGTTCTGAGCAGGGTGTTATCTGTGGGGGGTCTGGTGTGGCCTGCATTGAGGGTCTTCTCAACCATGTTGAGCGAGATGTTTGCTTGGTTTTTTTAGTCCGGATTCTCAGGGGAAATCACCATTCTACAACAATTTTCATGTTAATTTCTCGGTTTCAGGGCTCTAAGCCACAAATCAATATTAGCTCAAATCAGAGCCAAGTCAATAGTTACAACTTCTCCAGTAGAAGTTTTTTAAATTTTTTTTAAATTTATATTTAGAGAGGGGAAGGGAGGGAGAAAGAGAGGAAGAGAAGCATCGATCGTTGCTGCTCACACACGCCCCGAGCAGGGACCACACCTGCAACCCAGGCACGTGCCCTGACCAGGAATTGAACCAGAGACCCTTCACTTTGCAGAATGATGCCCAACCCACTGAGCCACAGGGGTCAGGGGTCAGTGCTCTCGTAGAAATTGTTTCTGGTTTTTATTCCTCTGCTAAGCCCAACCTAGAAGAGACCAGTTTTCCTCTCGGCCTCTTTGCCGGTAGGAAAGTTATTTCTAATCCTTGCACTCAGGGGATAGTTTTTGAGAGTCTTAACTGTATGCGGGGGGGAGAAGCATCAGCAGTTCCGATTCCCCACATCACAGGCTCTCGGGGCCTTTTTTCTGGTTCTCCGGGAGGAACAGGGGAGAGGAGGAAATCACATGGGGTCGATGTGGAAACGGAAGCAGAGGACTAAGCCTTGTGCAAAACACCCGTTCTTCAACATTTAATGGTATAAGCGATAAATCTGTCTCCATATCACATGACAGGAAAACTACCAAATGACTCTGGGAAGGGGGGCATGGGAAGGGACACTGGGGAGGCACGGAAGGGGAATTTCAACTTGATCTCTGGTTTTGGGGATTTTTTTTACATCGAAAGGAACAAGCTGAAGCAGCTATGGCAGAGGGGTGACATTTGCTTGATATTAAGTTATAAGACTCTAGATCTGACTTATATCTTATGTTTTAGCACACCTTCTCTGCCCCCTGGCTGTTAGGCGCAGCGGATGACCCATAATGGCCAGATGGGGGAGGAATGATAGGTTTCCCACTCGACCTGTTGACACCAGCTGTGGGATGGTGGGCTTCCGGGCACTGCTGGGTGGGGTGGGGGTCTCGTTGCCCTCATACGAGTGTGAAGCGCTCTCTGTCAACAGGCCTGGCTCTGCCCTCAGCCCCCTCTGACACTACCTGGCAGAGAGGACATGGGCGGGGAGTGACTCCTTGCAGCCTGGCAAGGATGGAAGTTTCCAGTCCCCCCTTGGCCTTCGCAGGAGTGGCCATAGGGCTACAGCTTTTTCCGTGGCGTTTGGCTGGAATCGAGCAGGTCCTGTCTAAGCCATCCCCGTCTGACTAAGCTGCCCCTCTCCCGGCATTCTATTCGCCTGCCCTCATTGGCGTCTTAGGGTTTCCAGCCTCTCCAGGGCCAGGCCTGAGATTTGTGCCACAGAAAGGAACTCCGGCCCTAACGGGTGTGGCTCGGTGGGTTGGAGCATCGTACCGCAGTGTGGAAAGTCCCCGGTTCAATGTCCGCTCAGGGCACGTGCCTGGCTTGCAGGCCAGGTCCCGGTCGGGGCAGCGAGAGGCCACCAGTTGGCGTTCCTCTCTCACATCGATGTTTCTCTCCCTCTCTTTCTCCTTCCCTTCCCCGCCCTCTAAAAATAAATGAATGAAATCTTTTGTAAAGAAAGAAGAAAAGAAACTTCAGGGACCCTGCCGCCAATATCTTGCTCAGACCCTGAGGCTTCAGCCCAGCGTGACTTCTCTCCACTCTTTAGTCTCCTGTATCCTTTTGTACACAAAGCCCAAGATTTTCGGTTGTGCATAGCTGAAAGAATAAGGGAAAAAAATATGTTCGTCTTCTCGGAAATGGCAGTCTCAAGACGTGTTAGTGAAATTTAACCTGACTCTACCTAAGTAGTTGCGATGGTTTGGATGTATGAAATTAAATGTAAACCATACTTTCAAAAGTATATATGTATCAACAAAGAAAGATGATTCAAGGAAAAAGTAACTTTCAGGAAGAGAAACTGTGTTGAAGGAAATTGCACAAGAGAAATTTTACATTTTGTGTAAAGTGTGTCCCCACTCTCCAGGAGAGACGGCTTTGGTGATGAGTTGTCTAATCCTCTTGCTAACTGATGGGAGGATTTGACCATCTGGTATCTTGGAAGGAAAAGAAAAACTCCATTTTATTTAAGAAAAAGTAGCCATAACACTCTACCTTCCCACTGAGGTTCTCAAATGCCCTCCGGCAAGTCACCCGCTGATGTCGGTGCTGACTTGCAGACACACAGTGGACCCACCTGCTGCGGGACTCTGTTCTAAAGTGATCTTTTGTTTCAGGTCGCCTGAACTGGTGGTCCGCCGTGTGCACGAGCTGTAAGCGGCTTCTTCCTTTGGCCACAACGGGGGACGGGAACTGCCTTTTACACGCTGCCTCACTGGGTAAGCTTCACAGTGCAGACAGAGGGTGGCGGCACCCCAGGCCTGTTCTGGGCATTAGGAAAGGACAGACGCGTGCTAACTGGAGCCACGCACATCACTGTCATCTGGAAGAGCTCCCAGCAATCCCAGCCCTTCTTGTCAAGTATCTGGCAGGCTTGGGGCGGGGCGGGTAGACTTAGAAACCACATGAGAAAAGACCTGTCATGATAGAAGGAGGCTTGGGTGGAGCTGCAGTGTTAGGGAATAGTGATGGTGATCTAGAGAAATCAAAGAGGACTTCCTGGAGGAGGTGTTTCTTTTGTTTTTCTTTTTCCTTTTTTCTTTTCTTTTTTTTTTTTTTTTACTAAGACTTGAGGAACTTGGAAAAGTGTAAACAAGGGCATTCTAGGCAGGAATTCACACAACACATGGAGGTAGGGCTGAGCTCGATCAGGCTTGTGCAGAAAGTCTGGGGAGCAGTGCACAAGGTTGGATAGGTTTGGGGCCACTATATTGACTTCAGTCAATGCACTTGGACTGCCAGACAGATGGACAAAGGCTCTGCAGGATAATCAGCACTGTCAGAATATACAGCAGAGAGGTCAGCAGCCTCCTCGAGCAGAGGTGTGAACTTCCTGGTCGCCGAGAGCCATACCAGCAGGTGCACAGACTTGCTGAGAGCTCAGTTATCCCTTGCAGGCCCAGCTGTACACACCCAAGGGCCAATCAGGTTTGACAGGCAGGACTGGTTGTGCCAGGGATCCTGGCATCAGGGCCAGTTGCACGCATCCATCCTGAAGTGCAGGGTCTCTCAGGCTAGAAGAGGGTCCTTGCTGGTCAAACTCAACTGCCCAGGTAACCACGGTGACCACTGTGACCCTGAGCAAAGGCAGGCCCCAGACCTCCTATCACCTGTAGTGAGGCCCGTTTGCAGGAAGGTGAGATGACACTTGAGAAGACTTAGAGGGGACACACAGGGTCTAGACCGGCTGCGGGAGGCTCAGAGGAACAGGGGCCCAAGAACTGGGGGAACAGCCCACTTTGCATGGGCTTGGGGGGACCTCTGGGGGGACTATGGCCCCACCGTTCTGCTCAATTTTCATTTCAAAACTAACCCATTTCTGTCTACCCGTTACCACTATAAAAAGATTCCACATGCATTGTAGAAAAAAAAAAAACCAAACAGAACACAAAAATCAACACTCCCGCCGCCCAGTGATGGTCACTGCTGGCACGTCGGTATATTGCCTTCCAGACTTTTTTCTCTTTTTCCAGTGGAATTGTGACCTCGCTGTGGTCACAGCTTGGAATCCAACATTTTTTCCTCTTCAAATTCTATCGTGAATTTTCCATGCTTCTCCTTCAACAACACGTGCTGTTTCATCATAATGTATTAACATCCCCCTGTTGTGGGACACATTTCACTTCGCTCTGTTCAAAACCCGGGGAAAGAACGTAAAAGAGAAACGTCCCATCTGTGTCCACCCGCAGCCTCGCTGCAGAGTCTCGAGTGTGCGGAGAGGCCTTTGTCCTTCAGAAGCTGCAGCGTGCAGAGGCTCTGTCCCCACCAGCAGCACGGAGGCCACACGCCACTGTGGTCTTGCCTGCTTCGTCTCCATCACCCCCCATCCCCACCCCAGGAAGCAGGCGACCTCCCCAGCCCACAGTGTGCGGTGGTGTCCCCTCTGCTTCTGGGGAGGTTGAGATGTGCTGGGGCTGCAGGCCGACCCTAGATGAAGCCAAGGTCTGACTACAAGTGTCACTTGGGTCTTACATGAGACACGTCATCAACTTGTCCCCACAGGCTGTCTCTGTCTCAAACCCAAGACTTGCACGGTGAACGTTAGGCCCCTTAAAGCAAACCTGAGGGATCGAGAGTGGCTTGCCAAGGGTCCTGGAGAGGTGTCGCCTGATGTCACTTGCCATTGCTAACAAGGGGACGTGCTCCTTCGTTAACCTGCTTGCGTGGGCAGGAACCATCAGGACAAGAGCAGAAGGGACATGGCGGGTCATGAGAACCGCAGTGACCGATGACTTAGCGTTGTGCAGGCAGACGCGGGAGGTCCGCCCAAAAGCCGCGGTGGCTTGAGTCGCCTCCCGCTCGTCCCCGTCCTCAGCCCTGTCTCTGCTCCCCGCCCACTGCAGGGATGTGGGGCTTCCACGACCGGGACCTGGTTTTGCGGAAAGCTCTCTACTCCGTGATGAGGACGGGGGCCGAGCGAGAGGCCCTGAAGCGGAGATGGAGGTGGCAGCAGACGCAGCAGAACAAGGAGGTGGGTTCCCGCTGGCACGCCCAGACAAGGGGCCCCGACGGGCGCGGCCTTAGGCCGCAGCGAGTCCCGAGCCCTGCCCCCCGCCCCAAGGCCACGTCCGCCTGGGAGGTCAGACAGAGGAGCGCAGACCCCAGGGCACAGTGACCACGCGTCCACTCACCCCGCCTGACTGTGAAAACCCACCACCTTCACTCTCAAAGGTCACCCATGTCAGGTCCCTGCTGGGGGCGACTTGAAGGTTGGGTGCAGCCACAGAGGAGCACTGGCCCGGCCCGTGGCCCCGGCCCCGTCAGTCATCCTGCCCACGTGAACATGGGCACGTGGCTGTCCCTGGAAGGAGGACCTGCCAGCCGTGGTCGGCCCAGGCCTGGTACCCATATGGGTCACCCGCTGGGAGTGATCCTTGGAGCGGCATGGACGCCCAACAGCATTGAAATTAGAGATTGAGCATTCCAAAAAATATTGTCCATTGCAAATGGGGACAGTCAGTGGCCACTAACAGGTGTGCCTGGCTGGGGTCCCGATGGGGCTTCACCAAGCTGGGAGGCCCAGCGCGGCTGCCTGGGCTGACTTGGCCAGGAGGGCACAGAGGCCCCTCCTGATCCTGCGTCCCCTGTGACTGACCCCCCATCCCCTATGCCAGTCGGGGCTCGTGTACACCGAGGAGGAGTGGGAGCGGGAGTGGACGGAGCTGCTGAAGCTGGCCTCCAGCGAGCCACGCACGCACTTCAGCAAGAACAGCGGCACGGGCGGGGGGTAAGTGCCGGCCCCGGCCCCTTGGGGGTGGTGTCCGGGAGCGCGCGAGACCCCCCAAGATCAGGGGACACAGAAACCCCGGCCTCCAGATGGCAGATTCGACTCGAGGTTCCAGGGGAGGGTTGTGGGCAGTGGCTGGACGCCTTCTAGACACTGGGGGAGCGTGCCCAGTCCCACGCACCTGCCGCGGGCAGAGACACAGAGCTCACACTTGCTGTGCCCCACGTTCCTTGGTCCTCATCACACCACGTTGCGGGCGGCGGCAGGGAGGGCACCCGGGACGCAGCTCGGCTGTGGATGTGGCACACAGCCGTAGCCCTCCCCGCTCACCGGGCTCTGACGCCTCAGACTGCCAAGTTTCAGGTTTTTCCTAACTAAATATCTAATTTCTGGCTTCGAGAAGGCAACGTGAGAGCAAAAGCTCGTGTGGCGAGCCCAGCATCTCCCAGATGGGCTCCGGGCACACGATGGGTGTTCTTGGCAGGGAGGCGTTACAGTTGCATGAGTGTGGGCAATAGCTCCTTTCTGCAGATTGAGGTGGAACGTTCCAGCGTGGGAACGGGTGCAGCCAGAGAGCGGCCACAGGGCCTTTGGGTCAGACTCTCTTTTTTTAATTTTTATTTTATTGATTTTTAGAGGGAGAACGAGGAATGGAGGGAGGGAAGAGCGAGAAATTAAGAAAGAAAGAAGTGTCGCCTTGTTGTCCCATTTATTGGTGCATTCGTTGGGTGATTCTTGAACGCTCCCTGACTGGGGATCGAACTTGCAACCTTGATATATCGGGATGACGCTGTAGCCCGCTGAGCCACCTGGCCAGGGCTGGTTTATACTTTTTGAAGCTAAGGCCCAAGCTGTCACCTCTAGAGGAAGTCTCAGGCAACCACGGGAGAGTGTGGATTTTGACATCGAGGGCCTCCCAGAAACGATGGGTGCCTGTGGACCGCCACTGCGCTGTGTGGCCTGGCCACCTGTCCAGACTCTGTTCCAAGGAATTCAAGTCCTTGGCCATGGGCTGTGTGAGCAGGGCTGTGTCTCCACATCACCCCACCCTGTACTCTCAGGCAGGGCCACATCTGCTGCCTCTTGCGCCCCCCACCCCAGTCCTCAGGGACCTCCGTCAGTCGGTTCGTTCTGGACACCGCCCCCCAGCCCGCAGTGCCCAGGAGAAAGCCCAGGTGCCCCCTGGGCCAGCAGCGCGGATGCAGAGAGGCCCCGTTGGGCTGTTGCATGGGCTCTCCCTCGCCTCTCGATGTTTCCCTCCCTTTGGGGTGCCTGGTTGTTAGGGGACATCAAGGCTACAGCCTTCTGCCCAAATGTCACAGTGTCATGATGACAGCAGTTCATGGAGCCTGGACTTTCCCAGAGCCTGGGACTTGCTACAAGGGCACGGGCTGGGGATGGTCCGAGCGGCACTGGCATGGGGCCTCCTGCCCTCCTGCTCTGAGGATTGAAATCCAGGCAGCCTTCACGCCACCCTCTCCCATGGGCACGTTTCCTGGGAAGCCCCTCAGATCTTGGTGGCCAGGGGGCCCCACCGGCCCACAGGATGCACCAGAGCTTACGAGCACTAACGAGTGGGGCTTCAGCCCAAGTGCTAGAACCCAAGGGAAGCCTCCCTCCTCCAGCCCCTGCTACGTCCTCGTTCAGTGTCCCAGCAAGCCGGCCCCCACAGTCCCGCACGCTCTGAGTGGGCTGCCTCTGCCCCCAGCAGGACCTCGTCTCCTGAGACTGCCCACCCAGACTGGGGACCTGTGCGTTTGTTGTCAGTGGGGATCGTGGGGGGAAGGCGGCCTCCCAGGCGGTGCCAGCCGGGGTCCATGGAGGTCCGATTGGAGGGAGGTGTCCCGTCTGCTGCCCCTGCCCCTTTCGATCAGCCCCGTGACAGTGTCCCCTCGCTCTGCCCCACCCCCAGCGCGGACAACCCTGAGGACCCCGTGTACGAGAGCCTCGAAGAGTTCCACGTCTTCGTGCTGGCCCACATCCTGAGAAGACCCATCGTTGTCGTGGCAGATACAATGTTGAGGGACTCCGGCGGGGAAGGTAAGTTTGCACAGAATAAAACGGACGGAAGCGTAGCGCCCCCGCTGAGGAAGGGACAGGCGGGCGGGGCGGGGCACCCAGGAGGCCGGCGAGCCTTGCTCTGCGTGGGCGAGGATCGTGTAATTTCTCCCCGTTTCCCCTCCATGCCGCATGCTTCCGCCTCCTCCCCGAGGACGGGGCGATTGCTGGGGGCCACTCGTTCACCCAGGGTGTCGCCAGCAGGTGACATCTGGCCCGCTGAGGGCCGTGACTAAACCCTGAGTGCTGCTGGTCCCTGCCTGTGTCCCCAGAGCGGCAGAGAGCCCACCCTCGTCCAGCTAGCGCAGGCCTGGTCCCGGGCCGTGGGCCTCTCCCCGCCCCTCCCGCCCCACTTCAGGCCACACCTGGAAAAAGGGGAGACAGAAAGGGAGCAGTCAGCAGGTAGGGCTGGGGTGGAAAGGGCAGGCAGGGCTGCCGACCCTCCGCGCACCCAGCACTCTCAGCCCTCACCACAGCACCCTCCCGGGGGGTGGGCACTGCCCACCGGCTTGACAGACCGGAAGCTGAAGCCCCTCGACTAAGACCTGGGAGGACCGGGGTCCGCCTAGCCCCAGGCGGTGACAGGGTGCTGCCCGCGTCCCCGCCGGCTCCATGCGCCCTCGCCCGTGTTTGTGTCCGCAGCCTTCGCGCCCATCCCCTTCGGCGGGATCTACCTGCCCCTGGAGGTGCCTCCCAACAGGTGCCACTGCTCGCCTCTGGTTCTGGCCTATGATCAAGCGCACTTCTCCGCCCTGGTGTCCATGGAGCAGAGAGACCAGCAAAGAGAACAAGGTACGTCTGCCGCTACCTGCGAGGGACGATGCGCGGGGCAGGGCGGGCACAGCGGGGCGCGTCGAGGGGACAGGGCGCTGCCCGGGAAGCACGCCCTGCGCATGCGCACGCACTTGGCAGCGACGAGTTGGGCATAAAACTACCATGGATGTGCGTAAATGTCCTTACGGAAAATAAGTGTTCGTGGGGGGTGGGGAAAGGATCGGTTCAGTGATTGTGTGTTAAACACCGGTTGCATCTGGGTTTGTGGGACCCAAAGATGTCAGCGTTCCTGCCTTGGTGGGGTGGGGGGCGATTACCCCCTTGAAGGGGAGACAGGCAACTCCGCCAAGCCACCCTGTACCAGGCAGGGTGCACCACCCCAGGCAGGCATGAGCTCCATTCAGGAGGGGAGCGATTGTTCCAACTCAGAAGAACAGGCGAACAGATGCAAGAGAGAAGCAGCTTAGAAGTAGTTTGGGAGGCTGCGCGTGACGTCCAGAGGCTGGTACCAGGGGCAGAACGGACCTGAGCTGAGTGCCGGGCTCCTGAGGGGGTGTCGCTGGTGCGGCTGAGCGAGCATGCGCAGAAGGAATGTGCGTGGGACCCAAAGAGGCCTGGGCGCGGCCGCCTCCTCTCCACGTGGCATCCTGTGACCTCCCAGCCAGTCCCTCTGTCTGTCGGCAGGCGCAGCGCACCCACCTCCCTGGGGGCTGAGCCCTTCCTCCTTGTTCCCTTCGCCCCTCCCTGTCCTCTCCTCTGTCCCTTTCCTTCCTGCCTGCCCAGTGTCCCCATGGGGTCACTTCTCATTGGACATGCTCAAGGACCTCACCACTTAAAGTGACCATCCCGGGAAGGTCCCTCCAGGCCACCAGCTACCTGGGCAGTCCTTAGGCCAGGCGCGTTGACACTGAAAATGAACCATCAGAGTTTCTCCTGGCAGCAGTGCGTCCAGCTCTGTGGTCTGTCCCTGGGCTACTCTCTTTCTTTGCTGGTTTGGTGACAGTTTGAGCTGAGTTCCCACTGGCGTCCCGCTGAGCCTGCCCCAGTTGAGTTCATGTCCATCTCTCCTTGGAGGTGCCCCTTCCCTTAGTGTGCGGGCTGGCTGGTTGCCCCGTGACGTCAGTGCTCTGAAGGGACTTGTGGACGTGCAGGTCGTCTGGCCTCTCCTGGTTGTTTTAACGATAGTTCAGTGCTCTCCCTGCCTTTCACATCCCAAGCAGAAGCCAGAAATCCCCACTCTTTTCTGGAAAATGAGTACTTGAAGTATGCCCAGACTAGTTTCAGATGGTGCCTTCGTATTTCCAGGCTAAAAGATAGGAGCCTTTCCAAAATTTAAAAAAAAAAAAAAAATGAGCCCTGGCCAGTGTGGCTCAGTTGGTTGGAGTGTCGTCCTGCAAACCAAAACGTCTCAGGTTCGATTCCCGCTCAGGGCACATGCCTGGGTGGCAGGTTCGATCTGCAACAACTGGGTGATATTTCCCTCTCGCATCAGTGTTTCTCTCCTTCTCTCTCTCTCTCTCCATCCCTAAGAAAATGAAACTAATATAACCAATGTAAGATTGTATATCAACTCTACCTAAGGTAAAAAAGAATAAAAAGTTTGCAGTCATATTTGGAATGGCCCTCGCTATTCCCATGTTTTGCCAGCAGAGGGCGAGCCACTGCCTCACCTCTCACCGGGGAGGCCGGTTTCGGATGGGGAAAGAGGCCGTGTGTGAGGTGAGAGGCACCCACAGCCACTGTTGCTGGCGGGAAGGACTGTTCTGGAAGCCTCCCTGGTGTATCTAGCTACGTGCTAGGATCTCGGGCCCTGTGGCCCCAGCCCTCAGCACGGGCCCCGGCTGCACCCTGTACAGACAAGACGTCCGCCATTAGCCTCTGGGTGTCTCTCCTGCTTGCCTCGCTCAGCAGCTGGACTTCCCCTCCCTAAGATACAGGCTGAGAGGCTGCCAGGGCCTACTAGGTTATCAGGGTCTGATCCCCTCGGGTGACTCCAATCTTCTGCTCGGTGGGGGCAGCCCAGGAGCCCATGGTAGGGAGGTGAGGCTAAGGGGTATGTGGAGTTTATCTCCCCCAGGTGGGGAGTCAGGAGCCCACTCCTGCCACCCTCAGCAGACACACGATGCGGGGAAGGGGGGCCGCCCGCCCCTAACCACATCGCACAATGCGTCTGCTCACGTCCCCCAGGCGCACCTACGCACCTCTTCCGTCCTCAATGCTGGGGCTGCCGACGTCTCCCCTGGGAAGGGGCGGACAGCCAGGCCCACATTGCCCAGGGTGCACCCACAGAAACTGCTTCGAACAGATTGCCGTCTAGAACAACCGTGTCCAGATTTTCTTGCTTTTAAGAACCACGAGGGATGTTTGTTTACAGCGTAGTCCTCGGATCCTTTTCCAGCGCACTGGTCTGGCGTCTGAGAGAGGACTGTCATTGGGACCTTTGCCGAGGCGTCTGGGGAGCTGAGCTGCACTAGCAAGTGCCCAGGGAGGGGACCTTTATGGCTCTTAACCCCGCCTGTGGGTGGGGAGCCAGTCCAACCTCCCCCGGTTGACACGGCGATGCGTGGAGCCACGGGACTGACTCCTGGGAAAGGCCCAAGTGTGACCGCCTTGCAGCTCAGCCCCAGGAAGGGCGGCCCGGGTGTGGTGGCCACATCAGGACAGGCTGAGCTGCCCCTGGCCTCCCGGCCAGAGCACAGTGCTGCCCGGTCGGGCCAGACGGAACATGCGAGACCCGAGCAAAGCCCCTTCCCTTTCGCAGCTGATGTGCGGTCGGGGAGGCCTTGCTCCCATTTCCTCCTCAGCAACACTGGAGGGCGGTGTTGAGTCGATTTCATGGGGACCGAATGGCGTTCAGGCTTAGATGGTGTTTGTTTACAAGCCTTTTGTTCGTGCCCTTGCACCTTTGCCGTGAATCATGGGAAGGGGAGTGGCCCAGCACCTGCAGGGAGGGGAGGGAGGAAGAGGAGGAGGCCGGCCTAGGGCAGGAGTGGAGCCTGGGGGCTCCCTGACCCCAGGCTCTCGGTGCCAAAGGAGAGCACCCTGCGGGAAGCACCATGTGGCCGGCTTGGTACCGCCACGGTGGCCGCCAGGGGAGCGGCAGGAGAGAGGCCCTCCTGTGCAGCGCTTTGCCCTGGAGTGGGGCGAGGAAAAGCCTGCGAGGGGAGCCCCGGGCCCAGGACTGCCGGTCTCAGCCCACTTCCCTCCTGTCAGGCCACATCTGCCTCGCAGGCGGGTGGGCCAGCAGGGCGAGAGCCCCGGCAGAGGCCCCTGCACTACCCGGCTGTACCACACGAGGGCGCCCCAGGTTCTGCCTGCAAGCACAGGTGCCCCCTTCCCTCCCCCCAACGCCAGGCCCCCTGCAGCACTGTCCCCACCAGGCAGACACAAACACACACCGAGCCAGGAAGCTCGGAGCGCAGCAGCTGGCCTGGCCCCAGCGCCTGAGTGGGGCGCGCAGCGGGGGGCTGTCTCCCTCCCTTCCTGCTCGCGGTCCCTCCTCCCTGCTCCCTGCCAACAGGAGTGGCTGTGTCACCGGGGAGCGGCTCTCACTGGGTCCCACAGCTGCTCTGAAGCTCCTAGCAGGTCCCAGGCAAACCCGCACACACCCACTGCACCCAGGCTTTCTCGGGGGGTGGGACGAAGTCCAACTGCCCCCAGCTTTGGTGTTGCTCAGGAGGGTTTGTGATTAATCTGATTAATCAGTCCCTGCCCATCCCCCCCACCCCCCCATCTCTCTTCACTGCAGTCTCCACCTGCCTGTCACCTCCGCCAAAGTCCCCTCCCCAGCCAGCCTCCCACAGCCTGCTGTTCAGCCTGCAGGGCACTTATCGCTCCCTGACACACGATGAGGTGTTTGTCACCGGCTCTTCCTGCCCCAGCACAGCACGTGAGCTCCCTGCAGGCAGGGGCCCCGGGCCCATGGGCCCCCGGAGCTCTCTGCGGAGAGCCGCCACCACGGTCCCCTGCACTGACACAGACGTAAATGAAATCACACATGAGATGGGCAAGCAGCCTGGGACCTTCTCTGGGAGGAGAAGGGAGGGCGGGGCACCAGACCACCTTGACCTGCTAGGTGACCTTGCAGAGCGCTGAACCCACCTGGGTCCTCCCTCAGAAATGGCCGAGGCAACAACAGCCTTTTCCTGTCTGCTGACAGACCCAAATCCTTAGCAGATTCCCGGCGATGGCCCCAGCTCCTCTTCCAATCCACCGTAAATCAGGAAATCGCCGTCGGGAGTGGTCCACGCGTGTCTGTATGCAGGCACACACTCCTGCTAGGGGGGGTTCTTTTTGTCCCCGATTCTCCCCAGGAGAGGAATAAACACGCCCACCCAGAAAACAGACCGTGGGCGAGTCACAAACACACACACTGTCTCGGCGGAGACCGGAACGGCCCGCGCTGTGGGGGGAGTGGAGTTGACGATAAGCTGTGCGCGGGTCTGTGGAAGCGCCAGGAACAGGCGCTGGGGCCCTGGGGTCCCGTGATCCTAACCCTCCTGCTCGCGCAGATGTTGCGCGGGTCCCTGTGGCTTTGCTTAACGTCGGAGAGACCTGGGCTTGGAGTTCCCGTCCCTGCTCCCCCTGGGGTTGCTCGGGGAGATGGCCGTGGGCCGCCTGGCAGCGCGACTCTCTCTTCCGTTCCAGCCGTGATCCCCTTGACGGATTCGGAGCACAAGCTGCTGCCCCTGCACTTCGCGGTGGACCCTGGGAAGGACTGGGAATGGGGGAAAGACGACAAGGACAACGCCCGGCTGGCCCAGTAAGCCCCTGCCCTGCCCGCCCGCCCCCAGCGCGCGCCCTCCCCGGACATCTGGCGAGCCCGCGGGCGGGCGGGCGGGCTTCACCCGCGTCTTCTCTCGCCAGCCTGATCCTGTCGCTGGAAGCCAAGCTGAACCTCCTACACAGCTACATGAATGTGACGTGGATCCGGATCCCCTCGGAGACCCGGGTGAGCCAGGCGCCGTGAGCCCGGGACGCGGCCGCGGCCGCTGGGCACCCGGCGAGCCAGGCGCCCCCCCTAAACGCGGGTCCCAGGGCCCAGCCCTGCATGCAGCCTGACCCCGAGGCTCTGGCGGGCGAAGCCCAGGCTCCCCTGTGCCTGTGTGTGCGCACGCGCACACTCCTGCTAGGGGGTGTTTTGCCCCCTATTCTCTCCAGGAGAGGAATGAACACGCCCCCTCAGAAAACAAACCGCGGGCGAGTCACAACACACCAACTGCCTCCGCGGAGATCCGAACGGCCCGCGCTGCCGCCGCCGTGCGGAACTAACTGTGAGCGGTGTGGGGTTCCCTGGAAAAGCCCGGGACCCGCGCTGCCGCCCTCAGCGCCCCCTCCGCCTCGCCCCTGCTTCCAGATGCAAAGTATCCGACTGACGTTTGCCCAGCTCAGTAGTGAATTCCCAGGAGAAGGGACTTGTTTTAAAAAAAAAAAAATGTTTAAAAGCTTGCAAATAATCGGCCCTCCCCAGACGTCAGTTTACTCAGCCATAAAGTGGGACTGATGTTAAAAGCCAGTGTTTTCAATACACAACAAGCCTTTACCTGTAGAGGAAGGTACAGATACCCCATGTCACTGGTGGCACAAGTGACAGCCAGTACCTGCCCTCCAGGGGCCCACAGCCACCCCCACCCCCACCCCGCAGCTGTGGATGTTCCTTCCTAGGACCTAGGAGAGGGGTGAAGGTAGCAGCTCTAGACCTAGAATGAGGCGGCTCTCGGCCTGTGACACAGCCCCGTTCTGCAGTGGGTAGGGCCCCTGCCAGGCCTTGGTGACCCCCACGTCAGACACGGGTCCCCGAGCACACAGCGCCGGCCCTTTCAGCCCTCACTCAGCGGACACCACCCAGCACCAAGCACACACACCCCCACCCCGTGAACCCCTGGGCTTCCACCAGCTGAGAGACCTCCGGCTGCTTCCAGGCCCCACACAGGATGGGAAGGGGGGGTGGCGACGGCTGGTTCCACTGCCCTCGCTCTCAGTGACCTGGTTGCTTTGTGAGGGGGAGCAAAAGTAAAGTGGGGAGCAATGGTCCTTCTCCCAGGCTTCTCCCCCAGAGCCAGGAAAGCCGGGAGCTCCGGTCCCTGCCACACCTGGCTGCTGGTGTGAGGTCCTCACGCAGCGATGCTCCAAGCAGAGCTCCCCCCTCACCCAGGAGGGAGCCTCGGTCCGAAAGGCAGCAGGTGGTGCCGCCCGTCCTCGGCCCCCTCTCTCCTCCTTTCCCAGGTCCTCACCTTCCCCGGGCTCTGGTGCCCACACGGCTTTGCCCTCCTGGCTGGCTGCCAGTGGCCCTCCTCCAAGGTCCCCACGCAGAGATGCCTCTTCCCCACTCTCAGCCCAGCCCCCACCCCGGGGCCTTTTTGGGGAATGGTAACTTTCCCGTTGAGCCCAGCTCCTAGTTCAAAATCCTTCTCCATTTAGAGCTCCGCCCTGCCTGTCTTAAGACAGGAGCCCTCGCGCTGCTGGGCATCGCTGAGCGGAGGGCACTTTTGTTCTGAGACCCAAAGAATAAAGTTCTAAGGACAAGGTGTCTGTCTGCTGCCTGGAGTGAACGAGAGAGATGCCTACAGGTGCGGGTGAAGTGTCACCCTCACCGGAAGACCTCTGTCTCTGCAAAGAGGCCGGCCTGGGAGCTGGTGCCCCTGGGTCTGGGCGGGCAGAAGCCTCGCCAGACCTGCAAGGCCAGAGTCTGGGCGGGGAATCCTCCCTCAAGTGCGCAGGGGCTCTGGGGCTCAGAACCAGGTGGGTACCTTGCCCAAAGGACCCGGCTCAGGGTTCCAGGCCCCCGGCCACCTGAGTTCGCCCAAGAGGCCATCGGGATAGGGACAAACAGCCGGAGGGGCCCCAGCGGAGCAGCGCAGGGCAGGGGCAGGGGTGTCTTCGCGGGTGCGAGGCGGGGGCGGCTCATCTCTAACCTCGCTCCCGCCCCGCCCTCCCTGTCCCCCCACAGGCCCCTCTGGCGCAGCCAGAATCCCCAACGGCCTCCGCGGGCGAGGACGTGCAGTCCTTGGCCGACTCCCTGGATTCGGACCGCGACTCGGTGTGCAGCAATTCCAACAGCAATAATGGCAAGAGCGGCAAGGACAAGGACAAAGAGAAGCAGCGCAAGGAGAAGGACAAGACCCGCGCGGACTCCGTGGCCAACAAGCTGGGCAGCTTCAGCAAGACGCTGGGCATCAAGCTGAAGAAAAACATGGGCGGCCTGGGCGGCCTGGTGCACGGCAAGATGGGCCGCGCCAACTCCGCCAATGGCAAGAACGGCGACGCGCCCGAGCGCTCCAAGGACAAGAAGGCCAAGTCGCGCAAGGGCAGCAAGGAGGAGTCGGGCGCGTCCGCGAGCACGTCGCCGTCGGAGAAGACCACGCCGTCGCCCACGGACAAGGCGGTGGGCGCGTCGCCGGCGGACAAGGGCGGCGGGCCGCGGGGCGACTCCTGGAAGTACAGCACGGACGTGAAGCTGAGCCTCAACATCCTGCGCGCCGCCATGCAGGGCGAGCGCAAGTTCATCTTCGCCGGCCTGCTGCTCACCAGCCACCGGCACCAGTTCCACGAGGAGATGATCGGCTACTACCTGACCAGCGCGCAGGAGCGCTTCAGCGCCGAGCAGGAGCAGCGGCGCCGCGACGCCGCCACCGCCGCCGCCGCCGCCACGGCCAAGCGCCCGCCGCGCAGGCCCGAGGCCGAGGGCGCGCCCGGCTCCGAGCGCGCCTCGCCCGGCCCTCCGGCCGGGCCGCCCACGCAGCTGGTGCTCAAGTTCAAGGAGCGCCCCAGCCCGGGGCCGGCGGCGAGCACGCGGGCAGCGCGGGCGGCGGCGGGCGGCTCGGCCTCCCCGGGCCCCGGCGGCGGGGGCGCGCGGCGCGCGGGTGCCAGCGGACCGGCCCCCGGGCGCAGCCCCCCGGCGCGCCAAAGTGTCATCCACGTGCAGACGGCGGGCTCGCGGGACGAGGCGTGCGCTCCGGCCGTGGGGGCTCTGCGGCCGTGCGCCACGTACCCGCAGCAGAACCGCTCGCTGTCGTCACAGAGCTACAGCCCGGCGCGCGCCGCCACCCTGCGCACTGTCAATACGGTTGAGTCGCTGGCGCGCGCCGTGCCCGAGGCCCTGGCCAGCGCGGCAGGGGCGGCCGGGGCGACCGAGCCCAAATCGCAGACCTACACCAACGGCTTCGGGGCCGCGCGCGATGGCCTGGAGTTTGCCGACGCCGACGTGCCAGCCCCGCGCTGGAACGGTGAGTGTGGCCGCGGCGGGCCGGGCCCGGCGCAGCGGCGCTGCCAGCGCGAGAACTGCGCCTTCTACGGGCGCGCCGAGACCGAGCACTTCTGCTCCTACTGCTACCGTGAGGAGCTGCGGCGGCGACGCGAGGCGCGCGGGGCCCGGCCCTGAGTGCGCGCCCGGCGGCTCGCCCAGGAAACGACTGCTTTCCGTTCTGTCGGTGTCTTTTTTACGTGCCCTGGTCACCCGGAAGGCCGGCGACCCCTGTGTCAGTGCCGTGCACGTGTTTGGTCAAACGTTCCTACTGGTGCCTGAACCTACACTGACGCCACTCAGGTAGTAGACGGATAGGAGACAAGTCATACTGTCGGCAGTGGGTGTGCTAGCTAGCATCTGCCTCGTACCGTGGAAACTCATAGCCATTGCAAGAGTATTTTTGTTCCGAAATAAAGAAATTTGCAGCCCTTTGTTTTTAGAAGGGAGTGTTTTACATGCTTTTTTTTTTTTCCTAACCCAGCGACTGACCTCTTCCATGCAGCGGTCACACGTGTGCGCTCGGTACCACCCAGGACTCAGAAGCAAAGGCGCTCAGCCCGGGACTGCGGTGGCCCCTCCGCTGTGGGCGCCACTTGTTTCCCCTCCCGGGACCCTGGAGGAGAGGAGGCATGTGGCCTCCCGCTGACGCTCTGGTGGTCACTGAGACCCTTTAGGAACATACACGGCTCCATCTCATACGCAAAGCCTCCTCCCACAGGGCCCCGGCTCGAGCGACTCTCACACTGCCATCCAAGCCGCGGGCGTCGGTAGGCTGGGCACCGGACAACCTACCTCGCAGGGCACGGTGAGGTGTAGCGACCGCCCCCGGTGCCGGGCAGCTCAGGTGACAGGAGCTCTCCAAAGACACCTTGGACCCAAACAGCAAGGTTCTGAAACTCGCTGCTTGGAGCTGCCAGTATATGAGCAAAGATGCCAGCCTGCTCATACTGCTCCTTTGAAGACACTTCCGACCGTGGACTGTCGCCGGAAGGCCCCCAGGGAGTGGTCCCCGGTGCCCCCAGAGAGAAGCAAGGAATCGACCCTTTGGTCACTGTGTAAGCCCCCACTAGGCTGCTTTGAAACCCGGCTGCACCTCCTTCCCAAGGGAAGGAAGCCCATCCCCGACCCCACCCGCATCTCTCCGGGTTCAGCCAGGTACTGGGGCACCACTCCCATTGGGGGGGTCCCCTCCGCAGGCCAGGGGCCACCCAACCCGTGACCCCATCACACACTGAGCGGGCAGCCCCATCCCTGAGCGGTCCCCTTTTTTGGTGCCTCCTACATTTCTTGAGGAAAAAAAAAAAAATGTGTCCTTAGCCACCCTGTGTTGCGCAGCAACGTGCAGTCTCTTCTTTCCAAGATTACCTCTGGAGATCGCGGTTCTTGGTCAAGGACACTGAGGAGTGAACCCTGCCTCACTGAGGAGAGCTCTTGTTTCCAAGGAATGCGGAGAAGATGGGGAAAACCTCGCTAGCAAAAGAATAACTTAAACCCTGTGAGAGCCTTAGGGGAGCGCCGAATCACCCCAAAACAGGAGGAAACGCCCAGCTTCGCTGTGCGTGCACCCCCAGGATGTGCGGGAGGCAGACCATCTCTCACTGGAGCCAGCTTCTCCTCCAAAAAGGATGCTTCTCCCGGGACATAAAGAGCAGCAAAAAAAAAAAAATAATAATAATAATAAATATATATATATATATACATGGGGAGGGGATTTTTTTTACTTGTTTGAAGAATTATAATAAACTAATTTGAGTATCTCCTGTGAGTAACTCCTTTTTGTTTTTTAATTATTCCACAGCACATGGCGTTTTCAGTCATTCATCCAGGTTTTGCATAAGCAGTTCCTGACAGCAAGCAAATTTATGAAATAGAATCCCTTAAGTTTTTTGGAAGTTTTACTTTTCACGCCGAGCGATCCCTTCTATGTGTGGTAAGGGCTAACAGCCACGTCTCTGATATTACGGGGGGGCGGGGGGTTCTTTTGTTATCCAGAACAAAAAGAAAAAGAAAAAGTATTTTTAAACATTTGTCGAGAGGGTCGGTGGTAGCTTTGGGGACTGACCCTTCGCGTCATGCTTTGCCACTCAAAAACTTTAGGAAGCGTTGCTTTGTGGGTAGACGCTGCTGTCACTCCTCAGTCGTAGAAGGTTGGAACCACCAACCTCAAAACGCTGAACTGTGCATCCTGAAGCCAGGTCTCTACGCACACAAAGCCAAGGAGGCATAAAGGGAATTCTTGCTTGTTTTTAAATTTTTTTTAATGTAAAAGCAGCCAACCAGAAATTTCCAAAACTGGCTGTGCAAATATTGTATCTTTCTCTTGCTCTCTGCCAGGGTTTTTGTTTGTTTGTTTGTTTGTTTGTTTTAAGGGTAAACCGAGAATAAAATCCATCTGTTGCGGTAAGAGACGAAAACCTTCAAAATCAGGCGGTGTCACTTGTAGATATCAGCAAATTATGGTGACCTGGCCTATCGCCTTGAATCTCAGTCACCTCCACTCCAACCCTGTCTTACAAATGTGCTGTAAACAGCAGGCTGAAAAGCAGCCACTGGCCACCCGGTGGTCTCCGTCCGCTCCGTGGGCTCCTCCCCGTCTGCGGACCCCTCCCACTGTGTGGAAGGCCCCTGACTTCTCAGCGTGGTCGGTCCCCAGTTGGCTCCACATTCCAGGGCACCCCTGGGTGCTGCTCCAGGCTGATGCCCTAGGACTTGGTCCACTTGTTTACAAAGCGCTCTTTCCTTTTGTGAGAGGTCTGGGTCCATCCTTCCTCGAACCAGCGTTAATGCATGAGAGAGCCCACAGTTATGTTAGAGTCACGAGTCCCCTGCAGAAATAGTCCCATCTGGGTGGCTCGGAAACCCCCTGTAGACTGGTCCCTGGTAAGGGCCTTCTGGGACCAAATTAGTTATCAGGCTGGCGTGGGAACTCGTGGAAACTACGTCATTTACATGTGGGCCAAGAGGTCCCCTGATGTCCTTCTGTGACTTGGGGAACCCTTTGTGGAGCGGGGAAGGGGAAGCGGCTTAGGGGCGCTGGAGAACAAGAAGGAAACCAGTCCCAATTCTAGAAAGGTCGCCAACCTCACCTTCTGGCACGTCCTGGACTAGGCTGCGTGGCTGTGTGGGTATATGATTTTTAAAAAATAATATATTGTTAAAGAAAGGTGTTTTTAAGTGTATGCTGTCTAGATTTTATGCTACGTGACGTTGAAATTTTACAAGCCAAGTTTAAACTGTACTATAGAAATTATTTTTCTATTATTTTCGGAAGATGCCACCGAGCACTGTTTTGTGCCCTGACCTTGTCACAGAGTTGTCCCCTTGGAGAGATGACTTTGGGTGGGAAGGGGCTCCATTGCGGGCTCTTGGGGTCTATATCCCCTTTGCTATGTGTTCAGATCCCCTCGGAAAGCGAGAACATGTAAATGTCTTGTCTTTTTCCAAGGAGAACGTGATTTTTTGTCGTTCATGGGCTTTGGTACTACCTTTTCCTCGTCAATGGATACTTAATATTCACCAAGTTACTGTGGACTTTTTCTTACTTGGCAACCTGGGAGTTCGGAAACGTTTGAGTCGGCTCCCTTACAAAGTTTATGCTTTCCAAGGTGATCAGACTTATTAATTCTGGTAGCGACCACAGGACTCTCCACGCCCCAAGGGACACACCTCTGGGTGCGAAAACCCTCAACGAGGGGACCCCACGGTGGCTCTGGGGCGGACCCCTGGAGCCCCAGGCATCCGCAGGATTATTTTGCGCGCTACTTTGCAAAAAGAAACGTAACCGACCAAAACACAGGGCGCAGCGAAAGTAGGTTTACAGTTGTTCATATGGAAAATAATACAATAATAAATAAGTAATAATACAAGAGTAAACTCTGTTTCGCGTACTCACAACCGTAAGCCTACTTTTGCCCCACCCTGTGTATGTCTTATTGGTTAAGGAACAAAGGGGCTGTGCCTGTCGGTGCTGGGAAATTTGCACAAGGGAGGAAAAGGGCTTTGCCGAACCGACGTGTGTGAGTTCTGTTCTTGGTGTTTCACGTGGACGAAGAGCCCGGTGGTGCAAGGGGACAGACAGCAGCCACCCACATTTGGGGTTTCCTTCTATTGGACCGGATCCCTTCTTCCTTATCGCGGTGTGGACTTTCACAAATGAAGTCCCTCGAGTGTTTGTCCCCTTTCTTCCTTTGAAATTCTTCTAATAAACTGAGAAGAAAGCACATTCCCATGGCTGAGTGAACCTCGCCTCATCAGGACTCAGCCTGTGGGCTGTGGAGGTGGCCCAGTTCCGTGGTCACCAGGGACAGGGTCCAGAAGAGGTGGCGGCACTGTTGGCACCAGGAAGCAGCACCCCACCCTGGGACCCTCCAAAAAGCCCTAAAGAGGTGGCTCTCTGGAGAGCTCTGAACACTGCCCTCCCATTCAGACCTGACTGTGAACTCTCTGCCTGAAGTGGCCGGTCCCGATGTGCCGTCCAGGGCACTGAGGGACACTCAGCTTGTTCCGGGTTCACTCACACCCTCCCCCTCCCCATGCCCAGCCCACAACGCCCGTTCTGTTGGCACCCAGGGTGCGTCAGAGCTGCACGGAGCCAGGGGCGGCCCAGGCTGCATGGAGCGCTCCCAGCGCTCAATCTTTGGAAGATTGTCGTGACAGCTCCAAGCAGGGTGTGAAATGCTCTGTCAGCAGGTACGTGGGGGGCTTCGTTCCCCCAAACCAGCCTTTGCTCCCACTCAACACCCAGCAGAAGAGAGAGGGGGACACAGCCTGCGCGGACCCCTCGGGGACAGCTGGGTGTGTTGTCTGTATGGCATGAACAGGTGTCACCCGACCAGCCAGCCTCATAGACACACACCCAGGAACAGCACAGAACACCAGAACCTTCTCCAGACACAACCTGCAGGATCGCAGTTGTTATTCACCGAGCAAAGCAACATGTTCAAATCAGCCTTTTAACTGTTTTACTCTTTTAAAACAAAAAAAGGAAATGAATAATAAAAAAAGTAAAATGGCCACAAATTTAAATAGGCATTTCTTCCAAAAAAAAAAATTCTTTTTTCCACCAACCCTCATGGTGTACTTATAAAATGATGCCCTTTGCTTATACCTTTTGAAAAAGATTTTATTTATTTATTTTTAGAGAGAGGGGAAGGGAGGGAGAAAGACAGGAAAAGAAACATCAACGTGAGAGAGAAATATTGATTGGTTGCCTCCTGCATATGTCTTGACCTGGGATCGAACCTGCAACCTCAGTATACACCCTGACCGGGACTCGAATCGGCAGCCTTTTGCTTTGCGAGACCACATCCAACCAACTAGGCTAACCCAGCCAGGGCTGTAAGCCTCCTTTTAACTTTGGGTTGTAGGAATGTATTTACTTTGTTTCTTTAAACAGACATTTGGCCTTTGGAAGTCGATGACAGTTGTTACTGTTCCCTTTCTTCTTCTATTGGCTCATTTAGCTGATTTTGAGATGCTAGGCATATAGATTGTTTCGAGTCCCAACTTGCCGGATTACTGTGGACCAAAGAAAACATTCAGACAAAGGGGGTCATAAATCCAGAGCCCTTTTCCATTCAGTGCAAATACTACCCCAGTCTTGGAGGAGGAACCCGCTGTGAGACCTGCCTCTGGCGGCTGTAAACTATTAACACCCTAAGCCAATGCTTGCAACATGTAGCATTGCTTCCATGTTGGGAAACACGCATTTCTTTCTTTTATGCAAGACTATTTCAAGTCCACATAGCTCTATCATCTGTAGGAAATGACTTCTTTGTCACTTGACCCAGGGGAGACTGTGATGAAATTAACATGTTTGGCCCTGGCTGGTGTGACCCAGTGGATTGAGTGCTGACCTGAGAGCCAAAGGGTGGCCAGTTCGATTCCCAGTCAGGGCACATGCCTGGGTTACAGGCCAGGCCCCCAGTAGGGGGCGTGCAAGAGGCAACCACAGATCGATGTTTCTCTCCCTTCCTCCCTCCCTGTCCCCTCTCTAAAAATAAATAAATAAAGTGTTTTTAAAAATGAAAAAATAAAATACACTGTTCTAAAAAAAAAACAAGAATTAACAATTTTGTAAGCATTGATTGGCCCAATTATTTGCCCACCCCTGTGTTTCTGGTAAAAATCCCATCTAAGAAACTCTTTCTGGCCCGGATGAAGTGGTTTCTATCAAGCATCCACCCACTGCAATTTTTTAAAAGTGTTTTTCCAATCAGAAGAGCTGTAAGCCCCATTCCCCACCATCACTGTATGAGAGAGAAGCCCCTCTCCTTTTTAAAATGGTCACGGTGACTTCTGTCTGAACAAAAACAGTAGGATTTTCCTTAGCGTATCTTTGCCAGGGGTTGTGACGTCAGGTTGGGTGACCGTGGAGAGCTCAGAGGACGCACGTATTGCCCTGCGGATTCTTATTTGTGCAGTTACTCTGCGGGGGAGACGCATGCGTCCGTGGCAGAATGTAAAAAGCCCGCTGTCTCAGAGGGCTGAGGGTTTCACCCCGGGCCACAGGCCCGTCTCAGGCAGGTGACCCCAATGGGACTCAGTCACCGCCGTCCAAAGCACCTGCCCTGGGGCGTCACGCCGCTGGGCACTGGGGACGATGGCCATGGTGGTGACTGCTCACCTAGACATCAAGGTCCCCGTTACGTAGACGAGAAGAGTCAAGTTCGGGGAGGAAGGCAGTGAAACCCAGCTTCCAACTCCAGTTTGCCTGACATCCAGGCTTGCGCCCCCCGCTGCAGGGGCAGCTCAGCGCCTGGTGGGAGTCGACACGGTCGTCTTCGCCTCGTCAAGGGGATGCGGGGTAAATTAGCCCCTCTGGGACTTGCTGGGGCCAGAGCCTCCACACAGCCTTGGGCGCCCCATGAAGACCCACCCGCCACCTTCCGTGTCTGGCCCTGGTGTCCTTCTGTCCTGGAAATCGTGACACCGTTCTTAGTTCTTGAGGACGGGCAGAGAATCCCGCAGAAAAGGCAGATTCCTCCGTTGGAAGCTTCGAAAGGCACTTAAAAGACAGGATAAGGTGGTGGCAGGGACCGGCATCGGGAGGCGGGAAACCTGGCCCCCTGAATGCCAGTGACCTTGACAACAGCATCTCACCTCCCCGGGCCCCAGTTTTCTGTAAAATTTCAGTGTATTCTCTAACCCAAGGGACTGCAAGGAAGGATCTCTACGTTCCCGCCAAATCAAGGGATCCGTGCATCATTTAGGAAAACGGAAGTCACACCGGTTATTGTAACAGAGAGGATTTAATCTTGGGGTCTGGTTGGGCAGGTAACAGAAATTATCACCAAAAGGGAGCAGAAAGACCGCACGCAGGCGTCACGGGGTGGGGGTGGGGGGCTGGGGGGCAGGCAGACTGGGGGGCAAAGCCAGGAGGGGTTGTTAACCACTCCCGGACCTCACTCCGAGAGAGGGCCCAAATCCTCACAAGTCCTGATCTCTGCTGCTCTAGTTCATTTTATTTGGGGACATGGAAATAATTAAAGGCACCCAAAGGGTCCCCTGGATTGCCGACTTGGACTGCTAGGCCCCCATGTGGTCGTTCAAGTGTTTCAGCAGGGGCGCAGCCAGTAGCTTGAGGAGCTACGAGTGTAGATGCTTCTCCCCTCGGAACTCGACCTGCAAACCCGATTGCTCGAGGGTGACGGTGACAGTGCGAGAGCAGCGACCTGGCCTACCGCTTGTGTCCTGGGCTGTGCGCTCTGACCACGGACAGACACCACCAGATGGCGCTGGCTGAACCTGATCAGAAAAGCCATCTGGAAGACAGGGCTCCGGGCCCTCCCCAGCGCCGCCCGGCCAGCTGCTGCTGGGTCCGGGGAAGCGGCAGGAGTGAACCCGGCGTGCACCGTGCGCTCGCCGTGAAACCGGAGTTCTCATCCACAGCGACACGGGGTTGGGGGGGACAGCGCCGAGGAATGGTGACCTACGCCAGAAGCATCGTAGGCAGGAAAAGCAAATCAGGACCCAGAATATACCCAACGCAGGGAGGAAGATAGCTTCGCTGAGTCATGGAAGAGGCCCAGTGTGACAGCCAGCCACTGGGGTCCCCAGGATGAGCCACCTGTGAGGCTCCAACCATGTCTCTGCTGCCGGAGGTCACTCAGGCCCAGCCGTGGCAGTCTGCATGCTGGTCTCGGGGACAGGAAATCCGTGGGGGTGTGTTCGCCCACAGCCCCCATCCCTCCAACCGGGGTCTCTTTGTCCTAGGGCCCATGGCGCAAACGTTGGGATGACATCACACAACACGCCACCTTGTCCTTTGATTCGCCACAGCCGCCCCTGAACAGAGTACATTTAAGGTGCATAACCATAGGACATCAGTAGCTCCACACACCCTGCCACCTTCTCACCAACCTTTGAATCCCATTCTTTCCAAGTCCTGGACCATTCCATCAAATTGTTTGTCCCGGCCGTATATCAGTGTGGGCCAGGATTTCTCAACAGTTTGTGACATTTGGGACAGGACAACTCTTTTCTGTAGGGGACCGTCCTGTGTGCATCATAAGATGCTTGGCAGGATCCCTGACCGACCTCTGCCCACTACATGTGACAGTCAAAAGTGGCTCCAGACATTGTGAAATGTCCCCCAGTCATGTGGTGGGGGTGGGGGTTGTACTCTATTAAGAATCATGAGTACAGCCCTGACCTGGTGGCTCACTTGGTTGGAGCGTCATCCCATAAAGTGAAAGGACGCTGGTCCAATTCCCGGTCAGGGCACGTGCCTGGGTTGCAGGCCAGGTCCCCAGTAGGGGGCGCGCGAGAGGCAACTGATTGATGTTTCTCTCCCACATCAGTGTTCCCTCTCCCTCTCTTTCTCCTTCCTTTCCCCTCTCTCTAAAAACAAATTAATAAAATATTTTTTAAAACCAGCCCAGCCCCGGCTGATGTAGCTCAGTGGATTGAGCATCGGCCTGCAAACCAAGGGATCGCTGGTTCGATTCCCCGGTTGGGGCGCGTGCCTGCGTTGTGGGCCAGGTCCCCAGTAGGGGGCGTGCGAGAGGCAACCACACACTGATGTTTCTGTCCCTCTCGCCCTCCCTTCCACTCTCTAAAAATAAAATCTTTTAAAAAACCCGCCCAAAAACAGCCCATAGGTTGCCTTCCAAATTCAGACAGACAGCCAGAAAGCCAGCAGAACCCTGAGGCCAGGAGATCGGGGTGCCGTTGGCCCCCCCAGGCACAAGCAAACTATTTCTGGTGGCCCTTGCGAATTGACATTGAGACCCAAAGCCACCTGTCAGCACCCAATAAAGATGTTACATCATGAAGGGCGGGGTCAGCGCTGGGTTTGGTTCCGCATGACCCATGGCCTTTCTCCAGAGAGTGTCTGTGTCCCCTGCAGGGCAGACAGACAGGGACACGGGGCACACCAGGAGCCGCCTCCCTGCGACCACTCGCGTCTGACAGCCCTTCTAATCTCTGCAGCTCCCGGGGATGTAGCGCTCATTACCTTTGACTTGCAATACGGTGGGACTTTCTCTCTCATTCCACTTCCTGCCACAACAACCTCGCACCCAGGGTGGAGATCTGCCACGGGGACTCTGAGCTGCGGCCCAGGGACAGGCAGTCGGTGTCAGATGCAGGGGCCATCCACTCTGGGCACGACAAGCACTAATGTCAACAAAAGCGCACCTGGGGATGTTCTTGGATGTGTGTTTGTCGGCTCCCTTGCTTATAAAAAAGGCTTTTCTGCTTCCGTAGGACTTCTAGCTTGTTCCTAGGCTCCAAGGGCAGCGTTTAAGTTGTAAATAATTTTTAAGTCCCATATAATGATTTAAAAATTCAGAGAGAAATTTTTTTCCTTAGATTCAGCCTCAAAGATTTTTTTTTTAACCCTCATCTGAGGATATGTTTATTGATTTGGGAGAGAGAGAAAGACCTATGTAAGAAACATCAATTGGGTGTCTCCCAGACGCGTCCTGACAGGGGGACGAGCCCGCAACCTTTCGGTGTAAGGGATGACGCGCCAACAGACCGAGCCTCCCAGCCAGGGCGGGCTTGGAGGGCTTTTAACTGTGTTCTTTCTATATGTTTTAAGTTACTAAAGAAAGGATGCTAAGGATTCTAAGCCATGTGACTTGCACGGACTGAAAGGGGCGCTAACGGTTCCTTTGGAGTTTGTTCTAATTCTGACCCTGTTTATTAATCATTTTTTAAATTCTACAGTAGTGACGGCATTAATTCTGCCCTTCACACCCAGTCCAGTTCGAGACCTCGTGTGTTTTTTTGTGTTTGCTTTCCGGGCTGGAGGGAAGAAAAACGCTGCCTCGGGAGGGACATACCGGGTGGGGCAGCCTTGGCGTCAAGGTCAGCCAAGTGCTGCCCCCTGGTGGTCAGGCCGCCGCACTGGGTCTGAGGCTGCGGGAAGGGGGTGCTGGGCAGGCGGTGGTAGGCACTGTCCCCTTTAGGCTACCCTCTCCTTAGATGTCAGGAGTGTCGCAAAGTCCATGACAGCATTTTCAATGTTTTATTCTTACACGGGGGCAAGGGGACCCTGAGCAAAACTGACTAGCAAACCGACGATTTAATTCTTTCAAATCTACTAGCAAGATGATTACATAATTCTGCGTTTTCTGCAGTTAGTGAACATGACCTGGAATCTGTAACCTAGTACAGTGCGCCCGACAGCCATGAAATCAGAAAGTTTTTTTTTTATTTTAAAAATCTTATGATTTATTTTATTATGATTTTAAAATTTACTTTATTATCATAAATTATAAAATAAAGCGCAGACAGTTTGCTACCAACATGCCATTTGGAGACACACCCAATTCATTCGCTTCCCTGATACAAATGAAGAATGTATTTGTAAAAAAATACAAATGAAGAATGATAACAAGCACGTTGACTTCAAAAACAACTTTTTCTTTAAAAATAATCAGCCCTATTAGTTAGATTTTTCTTTTTTGTACCATGTTTTTAAAAAATTCTTTTCTTGGGTGCCTCAGTACTGGTCCCATCGGGAGTATTTCTACCAAAGAGAAATGAAATAGAGGACTGACCGATAAGGCTCAGTTGATTGGGCATCGTCCTGCAAATCAAAATGTCACCAGGTTCGATTCCGGGTCAGGGCACGTGCCTGGGTTGCAGGTTTAGTCCCTGGATGGGGCGCATATGACAGGCTACAATAAACGTGTCTCTCACACATTGCTGTTTCTCACCCCCTCTTTCTCCCTCCCTTCCCCTCTCTCTAAAAATAAATAAATTTTTTTAAAAATAGAGAGAAATGAAATAGACATAACCAAGAACCTCTGGAGGAAAATGCTTGAAAAGTGGTTTTCATGGTCTCAAGGTTAGTGCCCATTTGAGGGTTTTTTGTTGTTGTTTTGTTTTGTTTTGTTTTTTTGAAGGCACCTCTCCACCCTCCTTCCTCCCCAAAGTCAGGGTCCTTGCCCACTTCTTTAATGCCCCTGGTGACTTCCTGCTGTGGATGTTGTGACTCTGGGCGGCAGATGGCAGGTGCTTTCTTGGGCACCCCTGCTGTGAGCATGCTGAGGCCACCAGACCTTGGATGCTGATGGATGGACAATGAAAGACAGAGAGTGAGGAGGGGACAAGGGACCCTTGGGCACAACCTGACTGTGACCAGGAGCTCTGGTTGGTGGTCCCCATCTGAGAGCTTTAAGGTAATAGTTACAGTGCACTTTTGCCTTTCCCTTTAATATGGACTGAATGTTTATGTCCCCCCAAATTCCTATGTTGAAATCCTACCCCTCAATGTGATGGTATTAGGAGGGGGCCTTTGGGAGGTGATTAAGTCATGAGGGTAGAAGCTTTCCTGTCTCTCTCTCTCTCTCCCATTCCTCCAACCCCCACCCCTGCCCTGCCCCAGACTGGGTGTGAGCTCCTGGGTTGGCACTGACAGCTGAAGTGAAGGAATAAAGTTTTCCTGAGCAATAGGATACATTTCTGGTCCACGAGGTGACAAAGTGTGGCTTAGAGCTAGACGTGTGCCCATCAGTTTTATGGTCCCTTGGGGAGACGGGCCATATTCTGTGGAGACCCGTGCCCTCGGCAATGGGGTGGGAAGTGCAGGACCATCAGACCTTCATAATTTGGGCGCAATGTGGATAAAAGAAAGACATACATAATACTTTGTGGTTATGGATTCGTGACCTGTGAGGCATGTCTACATCAAATTTTACATCAAAATAGACCACTTCCCTTCCCAGCATTCAAGAAATGTTTATAAACATTGATTACATATGTGGACCACAGAGAAAACCTCAGTAAATACCAACAAGCAGAAAGTGTATTGAGGTTCTAAAACCTCAATGCAATAAATGTGCAAGCTACTAACTACGGTTTAACTTTTTAAAAGGCTCTATGTGTAAACTGTACCTTGACTTTAAAAACCTGACCCCTTGAGACTTTAAAATCACTCTCCTAAATGAATGTCGGATCACAGAGGAAACTGAAACTACAGTGACATAGGCAGGAACGAGGACCAAAGTGGCCAGAAAAACATAGGGACGCAACCACCGTCTGCTTCCGTTACTAAGCAGGTAGCAAGGAATATACGTGAGATGAGCCGTCCGCGTGGAAAGTAAGAAAAGAAGGAATGAAATGTGAGGACTGCATTTTAAAAGACATTCGTTAGGATAAAAACAAAAGTAAATGAAATAGACTTGGCTAGGTAGCTCAGCTGGTGACAGCATCATCACAATATGACACAGGTGTGGGTTCGACCTGTATGTCCCCAGACAGGGATGAATACATAGATAAGTGGACCAACAAATGGATGTTTCTCTCTCTCTCTCTTTCTCTCTCTCTTTAAGAGCAATCAGTGAATACATAAAACGTAAATGGAATAGAAGAAAAAAATATCAAGTCTCAATAAATAAAATTAAGGCCTCTTCTCCAGAGAGACTCCCCGCCCGCAGGCCTCAAGTTGAAGGCGGGCTAAATTTCCCTTCCAGATGTTGACATCTGGGCCGGGGCTCTTCCTCCAGGTGAGGTTGCATGTAAATTAGATCCTGGTGACAGGGCCTGCTCCCAGCTCGTCCCCTAAACGGGCTCTCCATCTGATTTAACTGCTGAGTCCTTTGGGATGACTTGGACAGCGTCATTTTCTCATTGCGCGCCTCGGTCTCCTGATCCCAAATCCCTCCAGGGCACAGAAGGACCCAACACATCGTGGTTCTGGGGGCTGGGGCAGCCAGCGCCACCCGCCATCCGGCAGAGCCCCGCCCAGCTGGCTCTACACAGAGGAAGGTCTCCGGGCAGCAAGTGTCTGCAAAACAGCGCTCCCTGCTGAGCCCCTGCAGAACTGCAGATTCATGAGCAAAAAATGTCGGTGTTAAGCCAGGGTGTTTGGGGCGGTTTGCCGCACAGTCCCAGTGACTGAGAAGCAGATTTAAGGATGAAACTGAAGACCAGCAAGTATAAATCTCCCACTAGGGAGCGTGTGAGCGCCTTACACTGACACTGACGTATGTTACACATGGCTACAAAGGGGGTTGTTAGGATAATAATTTATACCCCTGGGGTTGTTGTCAGGACAGAGACCGTGTGTAACGTGCCTGGAAAGGACCCTGCAAATAGTAGGTGCTTCAGCACTCAGCAGCCGTGGCCAGGGCTCTCCAGGCCAGGTGAGTGTTCAGCAACCCGCGACACCTGGGCACCAGCTGTCGGCTGAAGCCATTAAAAACGTGCCCACGGCTTTCCGCGGCGTCCAAGACCAATCCGAGCGTTAACGTGCTGAGGTCCCTTGCTTTTTCTTTCATTCATGCATCTCTGTTTTAGAAAACAAAAATTACAAAATTAAAGGTCCCTCTTTGCAATCTGGCCTCCAGCCAACTTCCAAGTTTGAAAATGGGTCCTGAGCAAAGGTGAGGTAGGTGGCTGCGGGCATGCGATGCGGGGAGTGAGTGCCACGAGGGAGGCGTGCGCGCTGGGCGCGCCGGGACAGGAGCGGCGCCCTGGGAGCAGGGCGGGGCGTCCCCTCGCCGGCCACAGGCGCCGCTCTCCCTGGAAAGTCACTGTGACCTCACCCTCGCTGTGACTCGAGTCTTCCAACTGCTCTGCGGGGGCAGTTCCCTGTTCCCCGCACCCTCTGCAGCGAAGGGACAGCGGGGTTGGCGCTGGCCACCCTCTCCTCCTGCCTGCGGGGCAGCCGCACCTCTCCCTGGAGGGGTGACTGCGTGGGCAGGGGACTTCAGGGAGGCCCCCGGGGCGTGAGGGCTCCCCTGCAAAGCCGGGGGGGGGGGTCGGGGAGGTGTCCTGGTCTTGCGTAAGTCGCCCAGGGGCGTAAAACATCGGAGTTCTGCTAAAACTGGGTTGTTGGCAGAGGAAAGTCCCGGCAGCTGGGCCGGGGTGGCCCCCACACCTGCCCCCCAGGAGCCCCAGGCTGTTGGCCAGAAGTGGTTCCGAGGTAAAGTCAGAATGCAGAGAGCCGGGGGTCTAGTCCGGGGTCCTGAGGATGCGGAAGGTCCTCCGGAAGCTGGAATTTGAGTCCAGGTAAGGCGATTGGCGTAGCTGCCCTGGTGCACCCGGGACCAAGGCCCCACCAGCGGGGGACAGGACCACAAAGGTGCAGGACAGCCAAGGTCCCGAGGAGGGCGCCCCTGGAGGAAGTTCAGCTTGATTCGAGTGGACGGGTAAGAGAATGGTGGGCAAGATGAGCCCACGTCAGCCATGAACACCCTGGCTACAACCAGCGTCAGCATCGGCCAACCCAGGCTTTTCCGACAGAGAACGCAGGCGGGGCCGCGAGTCCTAGGGACCGAGACGGCGAGCAGGCCTGATTCTGCCACGCTGTCATCGTGGGGAGAGGCTGGGCGGCCGGACCCCGCAGTCGGAGCCTAGCGTAAGTTGCTTTCCCCGCGCGGGCAGCGCACTGCAGATCCGGGCCACTCAGGGGCGCCATTGCTGTTGGCATGGAGACCTGGTCTTTGTGGTAGAAGGCCAGGAGAATCAAGCTGGCCAAAAAATGTACCCTCCTCCCTCCCCCAGGCCTTGAATGTGACAGGTGACCTTTCTGATCAGGGTACTCTGCCAGAACGAGGTATGTGACCCCCACTAGGAGAACCCAGGGGTGGCCTTTCCCACGGGCCTGCATGTGGAGAGAGCCAGATGAGGTCGGTTCTAGAAGTCTCCCACACGGAAAGGCCTGAACCCACCGCCTTACCCCCAGGGCTGGCCCCGCCGACAGTCTGCTTTGGCAGGAGGTTGGCTCGTTGCCCAAGGCCACGCCCCAGTCACCTGTCAACTATATAGCCACAAAACCTTCTCACTGGTTAGAAGTCACATGGAGGAACTTCGGGGTGAATCCATCTGCCCCATCCCTGTGGGGTCCCTGTTAGAAACCCTTGCCCTGGGGAGGCAAGCAGAGAATTTAGCCCGGAAGGGGACTGTGAGGACTTGCAGCTGTCTGCCCAACTTCCCCTTTCCTTCACCGTCACAGGGCGGTGCACGTGGCCAGGCCTGGCCAGAGCCCTGCCTCCCGGCCACAGGGATCCGTGCAGGTCTGGGCACGCGACCCAAGGCAGCGACCAGTCAGAGCGGCCTCGGGGACTTAAGGACTTTGTCCTGAGCTCTCTGCTCTGGAAGCTGTCTAAACTTGGAGCTGTTGCTCTGGCTGGGTGGCTCAGTTGGTCAAAGCATCATCTGGTAGCCCGGAGCACTACAGGTTCGATTCCCCGTCAGGGCACATACCTAGGCTGCGAGTTCAGTCTCCTGTCGGGGCACGTATAGGAGGCAACCAGTCAATGTTTCTCTCTCACGTGGATGTTTCTCTCTCTCCCTCCCTTCCCTTCTCTCCGAAATCAGTGAGCAAGTTCTCGGGTGAGGATAAAAGAATATTAGTAATAATAATAAACTTGGAGCTATGGATGGTCAGCTTGCTACCGTGCAAGGGAGCTGACCTAGAAAGAAGCCAAAAAGAGAGAGTTATGGAGAGGGAGAGAGAGAGAGAGAGAGAGATTAACTATGGATATAATTTGAGTCCCTAGATCCAACTCTACCTGAAGCTTGCCGCTCCATCTCACAGCCAGTATTTTCCCACTTTCTCTTTAAGTTTGTCTAAACTGCGTGTTCGTGCAATTACAAATGAAACACTCCAGAGCGATACAATTACTGAGTGGCTTTTGGCTCAGACCCCAGCACAGAATTCTTCCAAGCTGGGCCATACCACTGGGATCCCTCCTTCTGCCGAGCCTAGGACTTGAGGGGCTCCCCTATTCTCTCAGGCCAACCTGTTGGTGACAAAAGCAAGTTACCTGGCCTCCGTGTGGGAGCAAGAGAGACACAGGCCTTTCTCTGGGGGCTGTGTCTTCCCCCTGCACTTCCCTCTCCTGCCCAATCTTCCTCTTTTCCTTGAATCTCATGTCTTGTGGTTCCAGAGGTCAAGATGTGACAAACATGAGGTGGCCCCGGGACGGCCTGAGATATGTGGGGTGCACAGGGGGCAGGGGCGTGGGCCTCCCTTTCCCAGCGGAGAGCACCCGATGACCGCAACAGGGCCAGGATGCCAGTGGGGGCCAGCATGGGGGGACAGAGACCTTCTGCAGTGAGCTTGGGTGGAAGGGGCTTTCCTAGAAGGTCACATGAGATCGCTGTCCGCCCACACGAGGGTTTGCGGTCCCCAGACGGCACGTAGAGCCTCTCTCTCCAGGCCGTCGCCCCTCTGTCCCGTTCCTCCCGTCTGCTCTCTGCCCACGGGCTCTGCTGGCTGGTGGCCCGTCCTGGTGGTCCCCAAGCTTGCAGCTCCCACCCTGCCCCCAGTACCCTCAGCCCCTGCAGACTTCAGGGTGAAAGGCCCAAGGCCCAAGAGGGAGGGTGGCCGGATAAAATTCAGTATGCGTGCGTATACAAAAAGTTCACTCATTGCTTATGTGAAATTCAGATATAACAGGATGTGTGTATTTTTTTTTCCTAACTGTGGCGGCAAGGGAAGGGCTGAGGTGGAAGGGGGATCACAGGGTGGGCCTTGTGCCAGCTCTTTCCTGGGGTGCACCCCTGCCTGCCCCCCCACTCCACAGATGCTTGGGGTCCGAGCTGCCCTGAGGCCGGCAGTACCCACCCCGCACTGGGGGGACTGTAAATGGCTGCATGGGACCCTCTGACCATCACCCCAAGATCCTACCTCACACCAGGCAGCCACGCCAGACAACAACCCTGCAACACCTCACAGTGCGGGGCGGGGGGCGCGGGTTCTAAACTGCAGGGTGCATCTCTAACCCTGTGCAGCGACTGTCTTTCCATGGAAAGATATCAAATCTCAGCCCCTCCCCCTCCTTGCCACACTCCGTGTGAGGGTCCAGGAGAAGACTGGTCCCCCTGGGAAGCAGGGCTGGTGATGCCCAAGCCTGACCTGCAGCCCCACCGCCCCCCACAGAAGGCTGGCCTGCGGGTGAGGGGGGGCTTGGATCTGAAGACCCTGCAGCCTGGACAGTGGCACTGGGCGTTTGTTCCCTCCTTGGTCAAAGTGGCCTGCAGCATCAGAATGGGTTCCTCAGATTTCCGCAGACGGGTGTCATTGTCACTCGGCAGGAAGTGCAGAGGGGCCTCTCTCTGAACGCCCGCCCAGGGCCCCTGCAGGGACCGACGCGGCCCCACCTTCAGCTTCAGCCGCCGGCTGTACCCCCAGGTGCAGCCGGCCCAGCGGGGGAGGGGCCGCCGGCCCGATGTCCCCGCATAAATTACACACAAGCACCTGCGAGCCTCCTGCCACACGAGGTGTCGAGATGAACTCCGTCCTCGAGCTGTGAACGGAGCCGGCCGCGCCCCTTGGCATCACGATCATTTGCGTGGCCTCGAGTCTCTCCCCCCTGGACCCCCTACACCGCTTCACCCCTTGAGGAACCTCGGAGTCCAGGGGTAGGTATTCGTGGGCTCGTCCAGGAGGCAAACGGGCACAGGGACCCGTGACCCGCCGCCGGGACCGGCGGGACCCGCACGTGACGCCTTCCTTTCCAGTGTTTGCCGAACCTTGGGTTGTGGACCAGGAATGTGTGGACGTAGGCTCCGCTGGGGGACACCGGTACAGTGTGGGAGCTTGTCCCTTGTCGAGCGTGTCCTAGGTAGACATGTATGTAGTACGCATCTCTCGGTGTGTGCACATACACAGAAAACCTGAGTGTGTCCCATGTAGGGTGAATGTCACACACACAGGATGAGCATTTTTAAGAAAATTGTTACAGATATATGTATGCAGGCATGTATTCACACGAACATACACATATGTGTGGGTGTGCAGTCGGCATGTAAACTGTGTCTTCTGTGAGCCACAGCCAAAAAAGACTGAGAAACCCTCTTGCATGCTGTTTACCTAAGGAGGAAGAAAAAGTAACAGGCCAAAGGTCCCTTGGCTTCTCAGGAAACAGGCTCTGACGGTCGACGGGTGGGGACGTGTCCCTGGCCTGCTACCGGCCCTGGAGGGCGTGTGGCCGCACTGCCTGTGGATGTCCAGGAAAGAGCTGGGACTTGGGGGGCAGGGAACCTTGGCACGTCCCCAGCTTCTCTGACCCTTCCCACCCTCTACCTGCCTTCTGTGCCTCTCGAGGCTGCTTTGCGGTTAACCCCGATATTGTCACATGTGAAGACGGGGTCTAACCGGGACTCTAAGCGAACCTCGCTTCCCAGGCTCACAGCCAGAGAGTTTTAACGTGCAGAGAAAACCCAAGTCACCCCCGTATCTTTTGCGATCACAAAGGCCCCTTAGAACAGCCCCGCCCTTGAGCCTCCAACCCCCAAAGAAACAAAACACAGACAGAAACTTAAAAGACACAACAACACACGCACTGAAACGCCCACTCCCTGAGCGTGCATAAGATACACACAGGAAGGAAGTGGCCTGGTGATTCAAAGAGGCAGAGCCCAGAGGTCTCCAGGAAAAGGGATATTTTCCGGCAAGTCCGCCCTGACTGTGGTTTTGAACAAGGCTGCAGACGGAGCTCTGGCCAGCCTCCCCCACCCCAACCCTCTTCCAGCACTCGTCCCGTCTGCTGTCTAGACGCAACAAACAGGGTGGCCAACTCGCAGGAAGGTGCCCCGCGGGCCCCTGCTCGGTGGCATTTGGGTTGGAACCACGCCGGTCAGGCAAACGCTCCCCCCGGTCCGCGTGGCCGAGCTGTGGTCCCCGCGGGGCTGTGTGGGCGACTGCCCAGTCTGCGGGGAAGAAATGGACCTCCAGGAGGGCCTGACTCTCGTGTGTTCCAGCTACTGACTCATCAGCAAACCTGTTTCTGATTTCTGCCCAGAGCCGGCTGCAGGCCCCGGCAGGTCCAGCTCTGTGGAACCGGGGCGGCCCTGGGCAGGCCGCTCCCTTACTCAGAAGTCCCTCCCATGCTGTCGCCCCTGAAGCCTTACCCACGGGACCCAGCTCTAAACTCGCCATCCCCTGCCCACAGCCACCAACCAACCCCCCAAGGCCAGGTGAGCCCCGTATTTGCACCTCCCTTGGTCTGTGCTGTTTGTTCTCTGACTTTCCTCCCTGTCCTCCGGCCACGCCCAGCCCGTCCCCAGAGAGCAGGTCAACACCGCCACCTCTGTGCGCCTTCCCTGCCCTTCCCGTGCTGTCACTGACCTGGCATCTTACCGTGTCTGACTGTCTGCGTGTCCTCCCCCCGGTCTGTACAATGGGCATAATGAGAGTTGACACACACGAGACAATAATGGATCAAAACACTGAGGCTGGAGCATGATTACACCCTCCCTGTCAATATCATCGCCCCTGCGTACCTGTGGTCACGATGACAACAGACCTTCGTCCCCTGCTGCACAGTTATGCCTCTGGAGTAAGACTAGATGTTTCCTGCCACCCCGTATCTTCCCTCAGTGCCAATAGAATCTTCCCTGTATACAGGAGGTGCTCAAAAAAGGAATGCGGCTGGCGGTCCGAGCGGGGCCGACAGCACGTCTGCCCGGGGGGCGGCTGGCCAAGGCTGCCGGGGTCTTGCCTGGGACCGATGTCCCCGCCGGCACGGAGCCTGAGACGTCGGCAGCACTGGTCTTCCAGCCAGGCCAGGGCAGGCCTGCGTCCCAACCCAGAGCTCAGCGAGACCTTGCCAGCTAAGTGCCTGGTCTGGGTGTGCCTTTGAGGTGACGCCCCCTGGGCCCTCAAAGGCTCTGTCATTCGAGCCACGGGCTGGACAGGTGTCCCAGGTCCGGACCTTTAGCAGAAAGAAGCCAAGGCCCGGGACAGGTTGGGCTGCTTCTGCCTGGACGGGGGTGGGGAGTGGCCACCAGCAGGTAGATGGGGCCAGAAGTTTCTTTCCCTCATGCAGAGGCCAGCAAGGGAAGGGGACAAGGGACCCCCGCTCCATAGCCCTGCCTTGTGCTCAGGCAGAGGGACACTCCGTGAGGGCGGAGGTGTCAGCCTGGCAAAGGGTGGCCGGGCCTCCTTTGTGATCTAAGGAGACCGGGAGCCCAGACACACGGATCCAAGGAAAGAAGGGGCCGGGACACGACCTGGGCCCTGTCCCATGTCACGGAAGCTCTGAGTCCCAAGTAGCCAGGCCACCCCCAGCAGTGAGGCCGGGAGGCCTGTCCCCTGGGTTTTACGCAGACAGCCCAGGCGTCCCGATGAAGCACAGACACGAAGGGGCGGTCCGAGTGGCTCATTTGAATATTCCGCTCATCTGAATATTCTGCCGATGCTGACACCGTGGTGCTGAAGTGACTTCGATTTTCTGGGGCAGAGGTTTAGGTTTCTTGGCCAAGCAGACACATTCGTTGCGGGTTTCTGGCTTTTCCCAAACAAATGCCAGTCCACGGGCCTGTTAGAGACGGTGGCCTGCAGATCCAAGGCCCCGAGGGAGTCAGGCCCGCGCACACCAGCCCGTCTGGCCTTGGACGGACTGACGCCTCTGGCGAAGTGTTAGGATGGTCAGTGTTGGTGGGGTCAACCCATGGCATCATGTTTCCATGGCGGTGACCACAGCCTGCCCTCCACTGGCACACCCTCCCCTCTCTCTGTCCTCCGCATGCACCTCACCCCCCACCCATTGACTCCATCCACTCCAGGATACCACGCCCCGAATCCTCGGTTTCATTCCTACCTGACGCGGATCATGCTGTCATCGCTCCCACTTTAAAACCAACCCTGTCGGCCTCCGCTGCCACCAGGATGGGGCAGCAGAAGCAGGTGTCCCTCCCTCCTGAAGCTGTAACACCATCAGACAAGCCCGGTGACCAGCAGGGCGTCAAGTGAGGGCAAGGATGGACCGTGGGTCTTGGGTCACGGATGGGGTGAGCCCTGCAGCAGCCCCTCACGGCCTGAGAGCAGACGGGGGGCCCTGGCGAAGTAGAGAAGGCTCCCCGAGTTCAGGAGAGGTGGCTGGCGGGCCAGAGAGACCAAGGCAGCTGGAGTTTTCAGGACAGAGGACCCGAAAGGAGACTGTTAACAGACAGCGGTGGAGACCTGCAGGGGGTCCTGTGAGGGTCACCCCAAGGGTACAGGGCAGCGCCTGGTGCCACATGGGGCTCCCACCGGCTGGACCAGAACCTCCACATTCCCTGGGCACCGGATAGAGGACTCAGCAGGTACCCTAGACTCCTAGGTCGCAACCAACCACAGCTTCAAACCTCCCTGACAAATAGGAAAAGCAAGACCTGCCCTGGCCTAGTGGCCAGTAGGTTGGAGCATTGTCCCAGACACCAAAGGGTTACAGGTTCGATTCCCAGTCAGAGCACATACCTAGGTTGTGGGTTCGATTCCTGATCGGGGCAGATACGGGAGGCGATCAACCGACGCTTCTCTCACATCAATGTTTCTCTCTCTCTCTCAAAAAAAAAAAATGATAAACATGTCCTTGGGGGAGGATTAAAAAACCAGCAAGGCCACCTTCCCAAAAGATCAAAGGACTTCCAAGTCCCTTAACTGCATTTAGGAACCAGCTCAAGAATACATATTTATAAGAAGAAAAAATTGCCAAATGTCTGACATGGTAAAATCCCCACTACCTGGCAGCCAGTTAAAATGACCTTGCACACAAAGCAGCAGGGAGGCAAGTCCCCAGAGGGGCCGGGGCCTGGTCCAGCTGGCCGGTGGGGTGGCCGCGTCTGCAGGGAAGCACTGACGAGCCAGCAGGGGTCAGGAGGGGCCTCCCCTGCCAGAGCCCGAGGTCCCCACAGAAACCCGAGGACCAGGCTGGCGGGGGAGGGGAGGAGAGCTGATGAAATACACAAAAGAACCAGGTAAACAAAAGTCTCACCGCTACGCCCTCCTCCGGGGACCCTCTTTTTTCAGCCGAACTACATGAAAGGGTTTTCACGCCTGCTCTCACTTCTTCTGCCTTTCAATTTTTCCTCTTTATTGGGAAATCTCACAGACATCTAGAACAATGTTGAATACAGAAACAGCTTAGCAAGTTGTTAGAAAGCAAAGCCTTGCGTTGCCACCCGTCAGGTGCATCCTGGTCACACCCCCTCCTACCTGTCCCCTCCGGGGACCTCTATCACCTGACCCCCCAGCCAGCACACCCGTGAATGGCTTTGTAGTTTGCCCCATAAGCCGGCATCCTTAAAGGATAAGGGTGAGGGCTGCATGTCTGTGTAATATATGGAATCATATAACATTTGCTCCTTTGACTTATTTTTTTAATTGATTTGATAGGAATATCGATTTGCTGTTCCACTTATTTATGCATTCATTGGTTGAGTCATGTATGTGCCCTGACTGGGGATCGAACTCACAACCTTGGCCCAGCGGGACAGCACTCTAACCACTGGGCTACCTGACCAGGGTCTTCACCTCCAACTTACCAATGCGGCCCATTTGAATTCCCTGACACGGAGTCCTCTGCACATTCGTGGTCTAACATGTCTCCTCACTGCCAATCCCCTCACTGCGGTGCTGACTTAGTGTCCCAGCCTGGGGACCTCCTCATTTCCCTTCATCTTGATGTCCATTTTCTTGTGGTCAGAATACGCCCTCAGAATACGCCCATGGAAGGTTAGCTGGCAGAATCGTTTTTCGTATTTTAAAAAATTACTTTTTCTGCGTTGTAGAGTCAGGAGAATTTTCCCTCGTGCCCAAAGGAAGGACGGCTGTTCCCTCCAGCACACTGCGGCCGCGGGGCAGGGCTCTTCCCTCCCCAGGCAGCCCTCAGGATTTCCCCTTTTTTTTACCCTAAATGCGCAGGTCAGAGGGCCCAGGGGTGGGTCCTTTGCCAATCATCTTGTTCAGCAACTCAAGAGTTTTTTTTAAATCCTCACCTGAGGATACGTTTATTGATTTGAGAGAGAGAGAGAGAGAGAGAGAAATCAATTGATCGCTTTGCGTATGGTCCCAGACGAGGGATCAAACCTCCATCCTAAGTGCGTGCCCTGACTGCGGATCAAACCAGCCACCTTTCGGTGCGTGGGATGACGCTCCAACCAACAGAGCCACTGGCCAGGGCCGACTCAGCAATGTTTAATTGTAAAACTTCTCCCCGCCCCCCTGCCGTTTTTAGGTCTGGAAAGATTCCCGCGTCATCTCTTTATTTCCCACTGTGGTCAACGGTATAACAGTCTCTCCGCCGCCCTGACACTGTCCACATCCTAATCCCTGGAACCTGTGACTAGGTCATTTACATAGAATAGGGGACTCTGAGGATGTGCTCAAGTTAAGGATTTCAAGGTGAGGGTTTTCCCGGGTCATCTGCCCAATGTTGCAAGGGTCCTCCTACAAGGGGGGCGGCAGGGTCGAGGTCAGAGAACAGGACGTGACTGATGCAGCAGACAGAGTGAGCGAGGCGACACTGGGAACAGGGCTGTGGTCAGAGAGGGGCTTGAAGATGCTGACAGCTGGCCTTGAAGGTGGGGGAAGGGGCCACCAGCCAAGGAATGCCAACAGCCTCTAGAGTCCAGAAAGCACAAAGGGAGAGTCTCATCCGGAGCCTCCAGGGGGCGCCTGCCCTGCGGACGCCTCTAAAGGTTTTAGACCTTTAGATCTGGAGGCTTCTGACCTCCAGATAACTATCCTCTGTTGCTGTCACTACATTTGTTTCCTCCGCAGCCTTGGGGACCCATGCACGTACCTTCCGTTTCTTTCCTGCTCTTTTTTTCTCCTAATGACACATTTGGTCACCCCGGGCTGACGCTACCCCACATCTTTCCTCTCGTGTTCTTTGTCTCTATGGAAATTTCTTTGACTCTGTTTTCCAACCCTTTCCTGATGTTTTCTTTCTTTTTTTTTTTGGACCACCACCTTTTAATCTCTATGACTTCATTCTTCTTTCTCGAGTTTTCCTGTCTCTAGCTTCCCATTCTTGTTTCGTGAACGCGATCCCTCCCCAAATGTCCCTGAGACGCTAATCATGACTTTTCCGTTCTCTTCGTTGCCTTTACGATCTGTATCTTCCCAGAACAGCTGTCACTTTGGTTCATCCGGGCTCTTCTCTGCGGCAGCAGTGACTCTTCCCTGGTTGCCTGTTGACACGTCCAGATGAATGACAAGACCGATGGCTGTGGACAGCTGGCAAGGGCTCGCTCCGTGGTTCACGGGCCTGTTTTTTTAGCCATTCAGCAGCCGTTACCCTTTCCTGGGACGGCTGACGTGGGTCCTGCAGACAGGGCACCTCAGAGGAACTGGCAGCTTTCACTAGAAGGTGCCCGGCCTCCTCGCGCCACAAAAGCTCCCAACTAATGAGCGCGTCACGCTGGTGGGTCACTGCCAAGTGCAACCACAGCACTGCTGGTCTCACAGAGGAGCCGAGCAGAACGCCCACCCGCTGTTCTGTGGCTGATCAGCCCACCGACCCCAACCCCACCCCGTAAAGGCTTTGACTTTCTCCCATCGTCAAGCTTCTGGATCAGAGCTCACAGCCTCTCACATGTTCACGGAAGCTGACACTTCTCCTGCACACGTAGCAGGCTGCGGTCCCCTTGGTCTCGGTTTATAACCCATCACGGTCAAGCCTGGCTTTTACTTTCTGGAGAACCATACACGTCACCTGTGCCCCCGTGCACCCCCATTCTGTTCTCGGGTCTGCTGGGGAGTTTGCTGTGTGGCAATCTCTGGGGGGTTTGGAGAGGGAGGGAAGTAAAAGGGGTGTCGCTGTGCCCTCTGGACACTAGGGTGGCTGGAAGTCCCAGACGCACACCAGATGCAGTCGTCACCAGAGTCATGTAGCACGTCTGGGTGTAGCGGTCACTTCCCTGTCCAGGCCGGTGTCCTCCCACCGGTGAATTGCCTTAGCTCGGTTATGGTGCTCCCATGCAATGAGATTACTTATAACAATGGGCTAACTTTCTGCGTGAGAAACGTAAGTGACTGCACATATCCTGAGAACAGTGTGTCAGCTAGGGCCGCCTTTGGCTGCACGTAAAACATACTCAAAAGCAATACTGACTTAAACAAGACAGCAGTAGGAGGCAGAAGTCCAGGTCCGCTAGGGAGGCTGGAGCGTGTTGGGGCTCAGAGCCCATCTATCCTGTGCTCTGCTCTGTGTGGCTTCGATTCCCAAGATCACCTCATGGCCCCCTGTGGCAGCTCTGGCTCCGGCCATCAAGGCCACATTCCAGCCCTGGCTGCGTAGCTCAGATGGTTAGAGCATCATCCCGATATGCCAAAGTCGTAGGTTTGAACCCCTGTCGGGATGCATGCAGAGGCAGCCAATCGATGTTTCTCTCCTCTCTTTCTCCCTCCCTTCCCTGTTCTCTAAAGTCCATAAGCATGACCTCGGACGAGGATTTAAAAAAAAGAGACAGAGGCTCCAGACAACTTACCCCTTCCACCACATGAGGACACCAGAAGTCTGTAACCCAGAAAAGGGTCCTCACCAGACCACACTGGCACCCTGATCTCAGACCTCCAGCCTCCAGGACCATGAGAAATAAGCTTCCATTGTCCATCAGCCTGTTTCATTATAGCAGCTAGAATGGACCAAAGCCCCCCGTCGGGGCTGCCAAGGTCTGCACACATTTTCTTAGTCTGGAGACAAGAATTATAGGGCCAAAGTTCATGTTCCATTATTTGCCTGACACTCAGTTTCAGTACAGTCTTCTCTATTTTTATTTATTTATTTATTTATTTATTTGGGGGGTGGGGGAGGGAGATATCAATTTGTTGTTCTGCTTATTGATGCATTCCTTGGTTGATTCTTGCCTGTGCCCTGACCAGGGATCGAACCTACAACCTTGGTGTATTGGGACGATGCTCTAACCAGCTGAGCTATCCAGCCAGGACCACTGCAGCCTTTGATTTTAAATACATTGCCCAGATCAGTGTGAAAACTCTTGCTCCCTACTCATTCAGAGGAGAAAAGACGCGGAATCTATATCGGGGAGGTCAGCGGCCGGGTGTGTCCCCACACTTTGTGGGGGCTCCGGGAAGACCGTCAGTTTGCATCAGCAATAGACCTGCTGAGCAAAGTAAACGGAAAACAGCGTTCTTGTTTCCCAAGACCTTTGTGTAGCCTGTCCTTCCTGTCGCCCGTGTTCCTGCTGTGTCCCGGGACCTGCGCCCTGCACGTCGGTTCTGCTGGGACCAGTTACGCTCACAGCGCCACTAGGAGAGAGAGAATCCGGGGGAAGGACCCTCGCCTGCCCCTCCGGGGCCGACACGGCCCACATTTGAGCATCTCGAGTCCGGATAAGTCCCTTTTAAGACTGTTGGCCCAGCCAGTAGTTGCACATGCCAGGGGAGAAAATTCCAGACTAACGAGCTGAAGAACCGAGTGTTTCATGACTCCTGAGATGCTGTGCCAAGCGCCACCCGGGCTTCCTGCGGCGACGTTTGCTGGGAGACAGCTCCGCAGCCGCGGCGGCAGGCGAGAGAATGTGACAGCATGGGCCCAGCGTCTGTGGACTGTCAGGGTCCTGCTGCAGATGGGGCCTTGGGGGCTCAGTCCCCTTTTCTCCTGCATAAAGCCTTCGCTCCTGTCTGATGGTGACTGCCACTCGGGGCCTTTGTCAGCCGGGGCCACGTGGGGGTTGGGGCCTGAAGTCTCGGCCCAGCCTCCTCCCGTCTCCATGGTGAATGAGGAGACACGAGCTGGTTTCGTCCCTCCACCCCCTCTAGCAGCGCCTCTGTGGGAAGGTCCCAGCTAAGCTCCCTCCTACCTAAATGTCCACCTTTCCGAGGCTGGCAAAGGCTCCCCAACAGGATAAAGCGCCTGCCACCCAGAGTTTACGGGTTAGGGACCAGCGGCCAGAATTGGAACCCACGTCTCTGGCTCAGAGATCAGAGCCCGAGTCTGGACATTCCGAGGGTCCCCCGCACCGCCGTGGGAGACATTAGGCCTGACCACCCACCTTCCGCCTCTGCTCCAGGTCGGGGGTGTTTTCCATCGTCAGCGACCAAAGGATTTCTTCTGACACCCCGGCTCTGACCACCCTCCTGCAGAGAGACAGAGCTGGGTCCCCGCCTCCCGAGACCAGGCAGGGTGCCCCTCGGGAGTAAGTGACACTATTTGACTTCCGAGGTTCGGTCCCAACCGAAGAGACAGCTTTTCCTTGGCTTTTTGGGGCCAGTCCCCTTTGAAACACGGCCACCCTGTTGTCCGGAAGCCAGAGCCTTACGGAGGGCAGCTGGTGGTTTCTCAAAATAGTCCCAGGTAGCCTGTGAAGAGGTGAGTGGTCAGAGGACTCCCACCCCAACGCCCTGGTGGCCTCCCAGGGAAGCCCCAGTAGCCTGGACTGATTAGAATTGATCACCTATTCCTGTCGCTGAGGAACTGCCAAGGATTTGAGGAGCTCTGCGCTGGAGAGGAAGGGAAAAAACAAATACATTTCTTATCATACCCCAGGGCTGGCTACCCCAGTTCGGGGAGCCCGGGGGTGGGGGGGCTGCAATATGCCTGCATGCCCGCTCCTCCCCCAGAACCCCCCGGCCTCTGGACCTCACACTTGCCCTCCTCTCTGCCTGGAAGTTCTTCACCCAGGCAGCTGCAAGCCTCATTAACATTATTCATTCATTCATTCCTCTCCCAAGAGCATTTTTGGGTTGCTTTTTAGAGAGAGCGGAAGGGCGAGAGGGAGAAACATCGATGCGAGAGAGAAGCGTCCATTGGTTGCCACCTATCCGTGCCCAGACCGGGGACGGTTTGGTCCTGGACTAGGGCTCCTACGCGCCTGGACAAGGGACCGAACCTGCAACCCAGGCATGTGCCCTGACCGGGAATCACACCTGCAACCTTTTGGCTCCGGGTTCCATACTGGCCAGGGCTCAAGCCGCCATTTAAATGTCAACTACTGAAGATCTTCCGAATCAGCCCATTTAAACCCGTGGACCATCGCCTCACGTGGGGTCCCCTGCCCTTGCTGATGTTTTCTGTTTCTCATGATCACCGCCTCACGCGCGCGCGCACACACACACACACACGTTGACTGCCCCTCCCCAAGGACGACGGGAACCCAAGATGAGGACGGGACTCTGTCTGCATCTGCTCTGCTGCCTGCCCACCCGCCGGGAATACCCCTCCGTCAAGGAACACCAGGCAGAACGTCAGGGAGGCAGGAGCACGTAGGGCCCAGCCCCTGGAAGGTGGGTGGGAACCGCTACTGGCACCAGGGGAAGCCTGGGGCCTGAGTCACCCCCCACCCCGGGCAAGCGCAGCGGAAGTCCCTCAGTGCAGGGCAGAGGCAGAGCATGAAGGGCCATGGAAGCTGGGGACAGTCGTCAGCAAAGGGACCTTGGAGAAGACAAGGCGTTAAGGGGTGGGACCCAGTGAGGCAGAAGCCCGGAGGCCAGCGCCGGGCTCTGAGCTCCGCCCTGCCCCACAGACGCTGCACGACCCGCACCTGGGGCAGGTCAGGCGCAGGGGCCTCGTGTGTGCAAAGATTCCTGGGCCACAGAGCCTGCCTCACCGCGGCCTGTGCCCCTCGGCCCTGCAGCAACCCCGCCCGGGCACCTCCACCCGACGGGAGCCAGCATGGACTCAGACTGCGATCCTGCACCCAACCCGGGATCTTCAGCACCCTTGGGCCCAGCCTGAGAACAGAGGCAGCAGGCCTGGGCCTGGAGCGAGAGCGGTGGGTGTCCGGGAAGCCCCAGGCCTAGCACCTGCACGAGTGGGAGGGGATTATTTGATTGTTGGGCACAGGTGACCCCCAAAAACGCATGGTACCAATAACCTCCCAGGTGAGTTTTTCCCCTGTCTCCTCAGGAGCTGCAGAGCGGAGGGGCCCCTTCTGTCTCCGGAGGGAGCCCAGCACCCCTCAGATAGACTCTGAGTAAGGTGGCAGTCCAGGCGCTTGGTGCGACCTCTCCAACAGGCGCCAACCCCTCCAGGTTGACAGCCCCAACCGGGGATCAAACCCACAAACCTTTGGCGTACGGGACGACACTCCAACCAACTAAGCCACCCAACCAGGGATAAAACTGCTTTACTGAAATGTTTTAAAACCAACCCTGTTCATTGTTCTTGGGCATCTAGTTAACACACCTTTGAAATGCCAGGATAACCTTTTCCAGACCCCTTAAAGGCGTAACCACCCTCGAAGGAGCCCATCATCTGGTGAATGACCCTAGACTTTGCTTTCTCCCACCTTCCATCCTTAATCCCAAATGCATAAAAGAAACTTCAAAACTGTCCTTCTTCCATGCACCCGAGAGCGTGCCTCCCCTGCAGACTGTCAATTGGCCCAAATTCTTACGAAAGTTCTCTCCCGGTTTGGAAGTTCTCACTCGACATCCCACAGCTCAGGGGAGGAGGCACGGAGAACATCGGGGGTTCCCGCCCCACCCTGAGCCCAGGATACTTTGCAGGGAGACTTACCTGCCCGGGCAAAGGCCTCATCCCAGGAATCTTGCAAATTACTGGGTAGCCCTCAGAGCGGAGCCTCGGCACCCAACGTGTGTGCGGCAGGCACCTTATTAGGCTAATTACGGGCTTCTCCACCCACCGATACTGTGTACAACGCAGTGTAAACCCTGGGTGGGCCCGGAGAGTGGCTCCAAGGTGCTGTTTCCCTTGGGAGGGGTGTTTGGGGGTATGATGGAAGCAGCTACGGGGCTGGGGGACCCTTGGAAGAACAGAGGAGCCTGCGGACCCCACACCAGCCCCCAAACTCTGCCCCCACGCCTCATCTGTAAAGCTCATCCTTCCACACACCCTAGGAAGCCCTAGGAACGGCTGGCCCCTGGGTTTGGCTAATGAGACTGATAAAACTGGCTTCGCCCTGTACACAGATCAGCTCATTTCATCCTGGAAACAAACCTATCCCCTTTTCACAGGTAGGGAAACTGAGGCCCAGGGTTATTAAGCAACTTGCTAGCAGCTGTTAAGTGCTGGGAACCAAGAAGAGGCCTGGGGCCCGAAAGGAGAACCAAGCCCTGGGACTTTCAACACACAAGCTTGTGGGAAGTAGTGCACCGGGGAGCCCCAGCGCCCCTCCCTCAGGGCTGGTCCCCGGCAGCCTCCAACCAGTCCCTGGGGAGGGAAGAGTGCTCGCTCCAGGGCCCCAGGGAGCCAGAGCTCTGAGCAGGTGGGTGGGCAAGTGCAGCTGCTCCCCTCCAACCCCCGCCCCGCTGAGGCGGTGCCTGCCCGGGACCCTCCAAGCGCGCCCCTGCCCCACCCGGCCACACCCCTGCTCCGCGGCCCTCCCAGGGGCGCCTCGCTCATCCGCTCCATTTGTCAATTTCAAGATGCAGGGAAATGACCCCTGGGGCCATCCCCACCACGACAAACTGGGACGCTTGGAGGACGGGGACAAAGCCATGCCTCCAGGAGGGCCCTGCCGTGGCTAAGACAGCGACAAAGGCAGGATAAGACAAAGGGTCGCTCCCTGGGGGGCCACCAGGAGTCACTTAGAAACTCCAAGTCCTTTCCTAAGGTCCCTTTGTCTCCCACATCCTCCCCCCTCCACCCCCCACCAGGCCTGGGGTCCTTTAAGAAAAGAAAGGGAGCCCCTCAAGTTCTAGGTTGGACCCACCGGCCTCACCGCCTTGCCCATCCCCCCACCCTTGGTTCTTTCCCTCTTTGCTAAGTGAACAAAGGAAAGGGTGCAGCCTTGTGCAACAGCAGCGGTGCTCAGAGTGGAGTCGGGGCGACTGAGAAAACTGGGGTACAGATCTGAAGCTCTGGGGGTCTGGGCAGCTGCCGTGTGAGACCTCCTGGCTTAGAGCTTCCCTCTCCCACCCTGGGACATGACCGCCACAGATGAGCCCCCCCTGACCCAGCAGCCCCAATGGCTTCTCCAGCTAATAGCTTCTCCAGGGTCTCTCTCAGTTCCTTTTGTCTAAAAACCACACCCAGGCAGCTGTCTGCAACTCCCGCTCCGTCTCAATGTCTGGCGGGACTTGGCTCTCGGAGAGCTTGGGAGACAGATTCCCTCCCCATCTCCCGGCTGGAAGCCCCTGCCCCATGGACGCCAGCTCCTAACCAGATGGGGGTTACAGAACTGCCTCAGTGTCTAGTTTCTTTTCCCCAAAAGTAGCACCAAGCAACCGAGTGGTGACAGAATAGCGCTCCCTTCAGCCTCAGCCTGCCAGGGAGAGAGACGGCATTACCCGCGGGGTGGGCAGCCCCCCTGGGCCTCGGTTCTTGAGTTCGGCAAAGACAGAATTCAGAGTCGAGGACTCAAATGATAAGAGCAAATTCATTTAGAAAGTCACAGAGGTAGGAGAAGCAATTTGGCTTGTGCAGGCTCGGGGAACGGGTTACAGAAGCAGAAGGGCCCTGGGAGCTCAGGAGACGGAAGGGCCAAGGTAAAGTGCCCGCGGTGTTGGGTGGGGGGCGGGGGTTGCACGGAGAAGAGGGGGAAGGGAGATGGGTAGGTTGAGAGGGAGAGCTGGCTGGGTCCTTCTGCTTGAGGGTTTTAAAGGCTGAGAGTTCAGGGGAGGATCTCAACAGACTAGGCATCGGGTTTATGCTGATGTGCCAAAGTGAGATTCATGTCCCTCCCCACCCCCTCCCCCGCCACCTCCCCACTCCACACCCCCACGGCCGCCTTCACCGTCCTTGGGTGTGGTTAGCACAGGTGGCACTCGCTGGACTCCTGTTATCTCTCTCCCTGAGCAGGGTGGCTTGGGCTACCTACCCTCCAGTCCGGGGGATGTATAAATCATTGACTCTCGTGTCCTTGGCCAGGGAAGTAGAATTTCGCGATTTGCTCGATGGCTGTAAACTGCCGGCCCGTGAAACTCCGTCTGTTTCCCTGTCCCACTTGTCCTGGCGCAGTAGGAGCAGAAAGGTCACAGAAGGGGGAGGGGACCCGGCTGTTCTCCGAGAAGCTGCCATTCCCTGCCTGGCCGCCCTACCTGGTCAGTGTTGACAGGGATTCCCTGTCATGGCTCAATGTGACTGCTGCCCAGCGGAGAGCGGGGAGTGCTCGTCGGGTCTCCCCCCAGCCAGAACAAGGCTGCACGTTGCAGCTGAGTCACATGGGGTGCAAAAACCCAGGGGGGCTGCCCCCACCCTACTCCCCACATCCCAGGCCCCCTGCAAGTCCCTCACTGGACCCCGCACCCTCACGCAGCCAAACCCACCTATATCCACAGGACCCGTCTTTGCAAAAATAAGACAAGTATACGTATACGTAATTTTTTTACAATCCCCTACTTTTTTGCCCAAGTAGTAGCATTTTATATGTGCTATTTGGCACCTTATCTCTTTTTTTAACTTAACAGTGCACCCTAAAGCTGTTTCTCTCTCTCTCTCTCTTTTTTTTTTTTCAATCCTCACCTGAGGATATATTTTTATTGATTTGAGAGAGAGAGAGGGAGGGAGAGGTATCATCCCATTGCCTCCCACGCACACCCTGACTGGCATCAAACCCATAACCTAGGCATGTGGCCTGACCAGGGATCGACCCTGCAGCCCTTTGGTGCAGAGGACGGCCCTCCAACCAACCGAGCCACCCAGCCAGGACCCTCTCCTTCTGGGTGCATGCACAGTACTTGCTGGTAGAGGTGCCGCGGCCGCCAGGAGCCCGGCACCTGCCACTCCATCTCTATCCACGTGATTCCCTGGGGGATTTCTGGATTCCAGACTCGCCGGCAGCTTGGGTCGTGGGGCACACGCCCGTCTTTGTCAGAGGGGTCCCGCTAGCCATGTGGCTGGTCTTGGCTCGTCCACGGGCGCCTCCGCCTTCTCGCCTGCGCACCGGCTGTGGTGGCCAACCAGCGAGTCCGCGCGGCCGAGGACGCAGAACGGTGTCTGGGACACAGTGAAGGTGATTTCAGTGGGAACTCCGAGCACCCTCACCGTCACCCTCACCTGCCGCGCCCGCGACGTGGTGTCTGGCTGGCTGCGTAGTTCTCCCCGCTGCCCGGCATGGACGATGCTCTTTGCATTTTAAGCACAGAAGTAGCTTTGGCTTCACCCCAGAGCGAGACCGGTAGGGGCAGGAGCCGAAGGGGGCCTTGGATGGAGGGTCGGAGGGTGCTGGGGTGTGGGCGCTGTGGCAGGAGCCTAGGAGGTCACTGAGATAGGGGTCATTTGGGGGGGGCGCGGAGAGTGACCAGGTAGCGTGCTCCTTAGCAGGGAGGACCTGTCTCATGAGGAGGATTTGAGTGTGGACACGCGTGGGCAGGGAGCAGACCTGCCACTGGCCAGGGCCTGCGATGATGGGAGTCAGGGGCACCCTGCCTCGGGCTGGAGCGGCAGGGAGACCGCGGAGACTCCAGCAGGGCAGCACTGGCAGGAAGGGAGGTTGAGGCCGGATCCTGGGAGAGAGGCAGGTGCCGGGTCAGGCAGGACCACCGGGACTGGGGAGGGAGGCCCTTTGTGCGTTCTCGTGGGAAAAGGCCCCATGCATCTGCCTCCGCATTTGAAAGGCTCCCTGAGGGTCTGGGCTAGGGACGGGTTGTATGTAGTTGTCACTGGCTTGTCGTGTTGATCCAGGCAAAAGAGGCTGGGGGCGGACCCAGAGTAGCAACCCCAGATGTGTGACAAAACCTTCAGAGTAAGGTCTACTTCGATGTCAGGGCTAATAGAATATCCCTCTATTCATTTCCACGTGCAGCAGGGCACAGCTCAGGCCTGGTCTTGCATGCAGAGAGACCTTCTGGAAGCTTCTGGGGTGTCTGGGGCAGGAGGTAAGATGAGCGAGAGTGGGTCCCCAGATGAGGCTCCTGGGTCAGTCCCTACCCCACTCCACCCCCCTCACCCCGACTCAGGTCTGGAGTCCACGCTGTTACAATAACATAAGCAGCCCTGGCCGGTGTGGCTCAGTTGGTTAGAGTGTCACCCCGAAATTCCAGACCAGGGCACATGCCTGGGTGGCAGGTTTGGTCCCAGTCAGGGCACGAACTGGAGGCAACTAATCGATGTTTCCCTCTCACATCAAGGTTTCCCTCCCTCTCTCTCTCTCCTTTGCCCTCTCTCTAAAATCAATAAGTATGTCCTCAGGTGAAGATTTTTTTTTAAGTAATAATAATAATGAGAATTTTAAAAGTAAATAATGTGGGCAGACTCTTCACTGACTTTCCAAAATGTCACCTGCCCAAGCCACTCTGTTTCATGGCCCTTGTATGATGGGTCCTTTCCTAGATACCCCCCCGGGGTCCTCTGCACACTGTGGCCCCAAGGGCTCCGGAACCTGGAGGAAGGAGCCCTGCAAGATGACAGGCGCAGAGCACAGTGGCCCTGAAGGACAGGCAGGAGGGGCCAGAAGAGGTAGTGTCACTGGGACACCCCTGCCAGCCTCTTCTGGGAGCTGGATGCCCACTTGAGCAGTTGGAGGACAAAGGACACGCGATCATGGACCAGAAAAACCTGGGGGATTCTAGTTACGAGAATGCTGGGTAGGGGGTGGGGGAGGGCAGCTGGGGGAGGACAGGGACACTCTGCTCCAAGCTCAGCCCCTCCCTCAGTCACGTGGCCTGCTGGGCCAGCACCCCTTCTATAACTGCGGAGGGTAACCCCCTCCCTGCCTCGGGGGATAATCGTGGGCATTAAATGAGCTCAGGTGCATAAAAGCACCTTAAGATTCCAAAGTGCAAAGAAGAATGCCAGCGGCGATTACCAGCACTGCCCCCGGAGAGCGTTTTTCTATCACATAAGTGGTGCGTGTGTGCCCCAGAGTGGATCCAACGCACTGGGAGCATCAGGGAGCTGAAAGGCATTTCGGGGCTTTGAGAGGCAAACCAGCCGCAGCCAGGAGCCCTTGAGCCCCGGCTGAGCACAGAAGCGCAGGGAGGGGGCGCAGGGCGTCCTGCGGGGCCCGGGCGACGCCTGCCCTGGCCCGGGAAGTGGGGGACAGCGGAAGGAGATGCGGGATGCTTCAGGAGGGGCTGTGGGTGGGGGCACTGCGGGGGCCTGCGTGGACATCTGGCGTGGGGGACCCCGTGCGTGGCGGCAGGCTGAGGCAGGACACGGGCAGCCGGGCTTGATAAAAGCAGAGCTTCGTGGGAGTTTCTCGGGGACGGGCGAGGTCTGGCTTGCAGGAGTGGCCAATGTGAGCACCCGGACCTCAGGGAAGCCCCCACTCCCCCGCCCTGCCCTGCTGTCACCGGAGCTGACTGTTCCTCGATGGTCAGCCCACTCTGGGGTCCTGAGCCTTCCAGGTTTCTGCAGAAAACCCCTCGCGGGGAGTGGTTCATGAATTCCAAGGATTTACTGGAGCCTTGGGAAGTGAGGAAGGGGCCTTTCAGCCTGTCCACTCTCCCTCCCTTCCAGGGCTTCTCTCACATCCTCCCCCTGCTTGTCCCCAGGAGCCCCTGATAGTCTAGGCTGTGCACTGCCCCACAGCACCACCCACAGCCTCACCCATAGCCCCGCCCACAGGCTCAAGCCCCACCCACTGCCCCGCCCACTGCCCCGCCCACAACCTCAGCCACCTACAACCCCATCTCACTGTCCCACTCCACAGCCTCCCACAGTCGCTCCGCTCACGCATACTTTCTTGAACAGTTTCTTGAGGGTGTATTCCAGCAAAGTGATAGAGAAAACTAAAAAAAGAGAAAGACGTGGCGTTTGGACTATGGAGTGACCCTCCTGGGGACAGTCAAGGGAGTCCCCGGGTGGCAGCTAGGCAAAGCCCCAGGAAGCAAGCAGTTCCGTAGGGTGGCGGTAGGGAGAGGATGGAGAGGAGGTCTGGGGACGACACGGTGGTAAAATCGAGGCTATTAGTTTGTTAACGAGAAGGAAGAAAGGCAAAAAACAGAGAAAAGTGTATATAATCAAGTTACGTTTCAGAGACAAAGCAAAGTACAATGAGATACGATTTTAAGCTACTGTTGGGCTGTAAAATGTGTTCACCCAATCGGAGCTTGATGCTAACACTTAGCTTCCTGGAGTGGCCCACAGAGAAGGAAATGTCCCCTAGCCCAGGGCCTAAGTGACATGTAACTGGATGCTTAGAGCCCAGATGCTGTGGAGTCTCCCGCCCTTACTCGAGACCAAGTTTGCAGGTGCGACCCCTCCGAGGGGACCCACAGAACAGTTGACAGCCACCCCTTGCCACGTGATGGCAGGTTATAGGGACTGGAGTTAATTATTCACTTTCCGTATCAGGAAGCCAGTATATTTGGTCAAACACTCATAGATCACAAAATGGGAGGATGAACAGGACAAGCGTTAAATTGAGGCTTAAAGGAGTAACCAAGCTATTTAAAAATGGACGTAAAAAAGGGGCAGCCCTGGGGTGGTGGGGCCTGGGTGGGGCTCAGGGCTGGGAACAGGAGGGCCGGGGCCTTTTATTAGTAGAATTTTTTAAAGTATTATTTGACTCTTTAACCTTGTCCCCATATATTGCTTTGATTTTAAAATTCATAAGTATTAAAAATGGAACCAAAGGTGTAGAATTTGTTCCAAAGTCCTTGGAGCAAATTATCACTCTACCCAAAGCAAAGTAAACATATTTGACTGCTTTACTTCCTAACGCTTTTTCCCTGGGTCTCTCTCATTTCCTTGTACAACCGTCACCCACTGTATACACATTGTCCCCTCCTTACCCTATTGTAGGTGCCGTGCCTGCCTCCAGGTACCAGAACAGATGACAGGGATCTGTCTGTAGTCTCTCCTTCAGGGGCTTTGCCCCCTCTCCACCCCTCCAGCTGAGACAGTTCTGTTTTTATTTTTTGTCCTTGCACGGATGAGGTCCCAGCCAGTGGCCGGGCTCTGGGTGCCAGGCATCCTGGCGACACCCATATTTGGGGAGCAGAGCTCTGAGCATACAGGGACAGCCCAAAGCCATCCCAGCGTGCTTCGGGATGCCCAGATGGCACGTGGGGGCCACATCCGTGGACCCATACAATGGTCAGGCATTTCCCACCTAGAGCGACTGCACAGAAAGAAAAACACCAATGACCTTGCCTGTGGCCAGGACAGAGCTGCACGTTTCCTGTGCTCAATGTCCAGCGTGGCTCTCACGTAGCCCTTCGGAGGCTGCTGATCGTTCAAAAGAGCGGGAGACAGACCCTAGATGGGGAGTAGCTTCCACGCCTTGGGCCAGCATCGAGCATCTGTTCTCCAAATGCAAGATCAGACCAGTAAGCAGCCCGTGGGTGGCCGGCGTGTGTGCTGATAGTCCCCTCAGCAAAAGCCTGTTGATTCTACAGCCACATTCACCGATACTCACCCACTGCTCCCCAGGAATTAGCGCCTAAGTCCTTGCTGTGGCGTTGGGAATGAATGGCTGTAACAAATGGGGACAGGGGTGGAGACACAGGCTGTGCCACCCAGCACAACTTCACCGGGAAGTACTCTCTTCCTCACACGTGACTGGGGGTCTCTCGAGGTCTCAGGAGCGCCCCTGGTTCCTGAGATGGGGTCCTCTGAATGCCAGGCCTGTCTTCCCCAGCGGGAATCCACAACCTCTTTCAAACCCCAGCAACTCCGTCCATCACCACTGTCAGTTACGGTCCTTTTTTTCTGTCAACATCTGAAAGCCTCTAGCCATTTATGGACGGGGACCTGGCTCGCTTCGCTGCTGGCCGGGGGGTTCCGAGCAAAGCCGAAGCCCCTCGGAGACGGCAGACAGTGGCTAACCCCAGAAAAACACTCCAACCAGGCTGGGCTCCAGGTGTCTGGGCACCAGAAGGACTTGGGTTTGAACACGTGTGCTTGTGGGCAGGACGGGTCAGCACAGGCCCGGGCGCACGGCCCCTGCTCCTAATCTAGGGCACAAAAACACGCCTTCATCAGCAAGCATCTTTGATCAAGAGCAACACCTTCTGATGTTATTACTAGTTCCCATTGTTGCGTGGCCCTCGTGTGCCCTTTTAACAATAGGTGATTGTGTAAGCAACACCTCCAGACCTGGGTGCAGCCCTGTGTTGCACCTTCCTGCTGAGCTCTGGTGGGCACGGGCCTTGGGCTAGACCCATCACCCACTTCCTCCTGCTAGCTGTGGGCTGTCCACCGCCTGTGCTGGACAAGCCCGGCTCTGGGGAACAGCCAGGGGCAGCTCGCCATTGCAGGGGACTTTCATGGGCTCCGGTGTTAACACAAGCCTTGCGGCTCCTCGGGACCGCCAGACCCGTCCCCCAAGTGCTGGGCCGGGCCCTGCAGCCGTGCGCTTTGGGATCAACTCCCTTGAGGACTTCAGTGGCTGCAACGGGACGTTTTCTGGACTCTGGGCAGAGGGTTGATGGGAGTAGGCAGCTGGGTGAGTAACAGGGTGGCCCTACTGACTTTCAAAACCCCAAGGCCCACCAGGGCTGAGGGTTGCTATCCAGGGCGGGGGAAGTTCAGGTGTTCAAGGGGCGTGTTAGGGACAAGTGCTATCCCTGTGTGCGAACCTGCCATTACAGCCTCCCCAACCATCCACGTTTTTTCTCAGTGCCCTTGGAGATAGGTTTGTGAGGTTGAGCTTTTTTGGGGGGGCGGGGGGAATGCGTAGGGGTGTGAATAAGCTGAAATAGGCCCAGGGAGTGGACAGCCAGCCAGATCTTCAGTCTGCAAAGGTCCCAGATCGGTTCTGGTCTCCTGGCCTATTACAGACAGCTGCTGGAGCGGGTCCATATTTGGTCACCCCACCCCACCAAGGGCGTGTGCGAGGCGTTCCCTGCAAAGCAATCAGCTCTGGCAAATACAATAATGAATCATAAATTTTATTTCAAAATGTAAACGTCACTAAACATGCATACACGTTAAAACAATCAAATTTACAATTTAGTTAATTTTTTTTTTCCTTTTGCATAGGACATCATTACAATATAGAATCTATGCCATACAAAATACATACAAAGGTGTATCCGAGCAAGCCAAGGCCAGATGGGGAACTGTACAACTGTAATACTTCACTGTAGTGATCCCGGGAAGATGAAGGGTGGCCTTTGGAAGCGTGGTGTGGTGCTGGTTAAAAAACAGAAAAGAAGGTTCCTACGGAAAAGGAAAATGTGTGCTCTATGGAAATGGTCTTGGACCCTCGGATTCGGCCTTGGAAGTTTGGCGAATGATTCCACAGACACTCCATCAATGGCTTTGGATGGGGAAGGGGTCATTTGTGCGGCGGGTCTGGAGGCAGCTGAGACCCCCACGCATGCACCCAAAACACCCACACAAGTAATTCCCGGCCACGCGGGAGCCACGGCAAGCCCCACGCCCACAATGCATAGCTGCTCAGGACAGGCCCACGCCCACGCCGTCGAGCCCTGGGGTCCGCGGCACCTGGCACAGGGGGGACTCTCCAGGGTGAGGCCAGGGAACCAAGTCTCCCGCTCACACACCAAGAGGCAGGCACCCTGACCCAGGAATGGATGCCACGCCCTCAGGTGTCTGAGCCACGCGGCAGGTGGCCCGCTCCCTCCACGTGGAGGGTAGGCTGAGGAGGGATCCAGCCACGCCCAGCCCAACCGGCCGGCCTGGGTGGGAGAGGGCCTGTGGGCAGACCTGGGGGTGCCCTGCAGGCGTTCAGCTCACATACTTGGTCTGCAAGTGAGCGCGTGCTGCCAGTGTGTCCCTGGGACACCCTAAGCCCCCGGAGCAAGCTGCTCCTGCATCCCAGGCCCTGCCCCTTCGGCTGCCTGTGCGCCCTCCCTCCTGTTCATCCTTAAATAAAAATAGTAAGGTTTTAAAGCTTCATCAGGTGGGGAGAGGCTGGGCGAGGCCAGTGGCCCACAATGCAAGGAAGTCCCATATGACGACGGGGGTCAGCAGAAACTGAGTGAGACCCCTCTTCCCTCGTGGACCTGGGGCTCACGCCTCCCACCAAATCCAACTCTTCTAACCCAACAGATTGAACAGTGGGGCGGAGGTGGGGCTCTCCCTACAGGGGGTTCGGGCATTTATCAGTAGTAAGCTGGATTGCACATCCAAATTCGGACTCAAAATTCCCTGGAACGGTCCGGGACAAATCTTTGAAAGCCGGCCTCTGCATTAGGACATCGCCAGAGGACCCGGCTCCTCCCAGGGCCACGCCAGATTCACCAAGTTGCCAGCCACGCCTCTGTCGTCAGCTTTGGAAACCGTGGTCACCGAAATCGCACGTGGAACCTTTGGGTGGCAAAAGGCGTGGGGGACCCGCAAAGCACTTCTCAGTGGCTGTGACGCGACCCCTCCTCCTGGCCCTTTTGATCTTCCAGCCCTTGAGTCTTTGGCTGGATGGCTTTTTTAAAAATGGGTTTGAACGAAATCAGCGCCACCTGCCCAATTCAGGCAGCCCTGTAAACAGTCAAGGGGGTGCGATTGCTTGGATCACGGTTTCCTGGTAAGCGGCTCTCCTGCCCGCTGACATCGAGACTGAAGTCCCTGCGAGTGCTGTGACCCTGTGCTGTCCCCGTAGCACCTGCTGGGCAAGAAAGGAGGCGGGGCCTCCTGGACACACCGGCAGGGGGAGAAGACTGGTCCGCCCCACTGCACGGGGACCGCAGACCTTTCTGCGTGTCCCGACAAGCGGTCTGAGGGCCACCCGTGGCCCATCTATCCCCGCCCTGCCCCCAATCACTGGTTTGCACTGTGACCAGGGGCATGGGGAGGTCTGGGGACCCCAGAGATGCTGATGTTTGTTTACACCTGGAAGCTGCATCATAGTGATGCTGCCCCTGCCCAGGTGCGTGGCCCCAGAATAAAGGGTGGGAAGTCCTGCACCTCAAGCAACATGGGTGGGTGTGGCGGGATGCAGGTGTGGCACCTGCAGGGAGGGCCCGCTCCCGTGTGGCACCCGATGGCAGAGGCCCCCGAGGCCCCGTGGCAGGGTCTGGGTCTGCAGTCTTTCCACATGGCTGTAGGGTTTGGTAGGCATATGGGGTACAGACAGCCATTTACCTAATATGGCTGAGACAGGAAGGGACATTTTTATTTGGGACACTCGCCCCCGATGGCTGGGCCCAGGGTCACTTTGAGACCCTCATGGAGGGGAATCGTCCCTCCACTCAGACAAGCTTCCTTTCGAGATCTCTGCCCCCATGACCTGGAGCGAGACACAAAAATGAAGGTTTTCACTGTTACTTCGGGACGTCCTACGGGTTCTGCAGTCACACGGAAGCCAGCGAGCGTGGCCATAAACCCTAAAGATGAAAAACCCTGAAAGAGACCCCGGCCAAGAAGACATTCTACATCTTAGACAAAAGCGCGGCCTGTTCCCAGAGGGTCCTCCCTCGGGCCCGAGCCAGGGCGGCTCCCAAACCCACCCCCTCTCCACTTGTACTCCCCGTTTCCTGATGCGGAGATGCCAGGGAGCGCCCTTGAACCTGGCCCGAGATTCATGGCTCTTCCCCCCAGTCCCGCCCTTCGAGGGAGATGAATTTTCTTCCCAGCCAAGTCGGGACAGTCCACTGGCCAGAGCTCCAGGCCCTGTGCCTGGGGGGGGGGATTCCCTCCCCGTGCCCCGGCTCCCAGGCCAGGGCCACACCCTGCCATTAGACCTGAACCACTTTGGGAACGAAGACACTCTCATTTGCCAAAAATAGTCGACGCCTGCATATTTCTGTTTTAAGGCAATGTTACCCTTCCATCCATCAGACGGAACAGCCCTGGGTCATTTGGAGGAAAAATTAAATTAAGTGCTCTCTTTGGAAACAGCAAATGCCCGCTTTCCCTCCCCCACCCCCCACCCCCACCTCTAAAACAAACCAGCTCTTCTTTTATTCCAAGATGACTGGGTTTGGAGTCCTTTCCCCTTCCTCTGTGCGGATGGACGGGATGGAAACCCTCTCTCCCAACGCCAGGGCAGAACACAAGGGGCCGCCTGACCCCTCCGGGGGACCGCACTGGGGGCCACCCCCGCCTTCGGGGACCGTGGACGGTAAGCGCACCAAAGGACTTTGGAATAAAATTCCTGAACCTGGAATGTGAGTTCCTGAGACTTGAAATGTATTCAGAGTGTGGCTCTCCTGGCCTCACACAGAAACAACTTTGGGAGGGACATCCAGGGCCCTGCCGGGCCTCGCTTTGGAACCGGGCACGAAGACGTTCAACCCCAGGCACCGGGGCGCTCTCCTGTCCGGGCCCGCATTCGGAGTCCGCTCTCCCTCCCGGATCCGCGGCCAGCAGGGCTGTCTCGCAGCCCCAGCGAAGCCCAGCGGCCAGGGCGGCCAGCTCTGTGCCCTGACCAGGGCGGGGGCCACCCCCGCCGCTCTGCCTGCGGCAGGAACGCTGCCACCCGACTTGGTGCCTATCATGCTACTCAGAGGCTACCGCCATGCCACCGGCCAACCCCAGCTGACACTCAGTAGTTAGACATGGACACCCAGGCTGCTGCAGATGGCAGGCTGCCACCCTCGTCCTCGCTGCGAACAGAGGGCGCCTGTGCCCTCTGGAGCTGGCCAGAGCAGTGGCCAAGCGCGGCGAGCACCAGCCAGGCCTGGGTCGCTGGGGTTCTCTGTGCTGTTCCCCACGCCGTGAGAGAGAGAGGGTGGGGTGCGGGTTGGGTGGTCACGACCAAGGCACTCTGGGCCCAGGAAGCCTGTCTGCGGCCCTCTGAGGTCCCAAGGGTCATTCCTCCTCATCAGAATGGGCAGAGGTCTCTGTAAGCTACCCTAAGTCCACCCCAACCCACGCCCCCGGCCCAACACACACACACGTACACGCGCACACACACACGCTGTCCTGGGGGCTTGTATTTACACGCCCCGAGCCCGCACAGCGGCGCTGCAGGCCGGCCGTCGGCAGGGGAGACCAGTGCAGAGCCCGGCCTCTCTGACCCACCCGGGCTCACACGCAGTCCTCTGCTGTCCCCCTCCGGCAGGAGCAGGCTGGCAGGGTGTGGGCGGGGGCCTCCCAGGCAGGACGGGAGAAGCAAGAGGAGACAGGAGGAGTCCAGGGGACGCAGAGCTCCAGGACAAGGTGGAAGTTCGGTCATTCTGAGCTGGGGACGTGGTAAAGGCGGTCCTGCAGCTTTCTGGCTGCCGTCCCCTGGGGAGGAAGCGACGCGCGGCTCCCACCAGCATGTCCCATGACACTCGCTTCACCACGCTCAGAAAGTCCTGGGTCAGAATGTTCCTGTGTCCTGCCATAGATCGGTCTCGGTGAGGCACCGACGCGGCCATGTGCCCGGCCACACACCCAGAGCTCCTGGCAAGGCGGCCAGGTAACTTCACCCACTAGTTCCAAGATGTCCCGACTGCGGGGGCCGGGCCGGTCAGGAGAGCAGGGGTCTGGATGCACCCATGACACTTTTGGACATCTCTGTAGGACACCAGGATTCCCAGGCCCCCTATGCCTTCTGCAGGGGCACCAAGGAGTGGGCATCCCTGTTCAGGGTACGTCCCTGGGGCAGGCTGAGGGCCAGGGTGGCCCCGGTGCTGGCGCATTGGACGTCGATGGTGCGGTGGTCTCCCAACCTCTGCTCCCAGGGCCCCAGAGAGAGGCTGGGGACAGGAAGATGGTCCCTTGGGGGGTGTGCTCCTTTGCCCGGCTCGGCTTAAGGCATCGCTCTGACCCGTGCACGTCCTGAGCCCGGCTGGCCCCTGCGGCGGTGGCCGCAGAGGGGCGCTCGGCCCCCACTTGGGCGCCCGCCCTGGGAGCACATGTGTCAGTGACCACATCGGCTCCCAAGGCGCCGACGGACAGGCCCGCAGGCTGGACGCTGGGCTCCGCGGGCATGGCTTCCTCTGCTGGGTCCCCAGACTGTCCCCGAGCGAGCCCCAGAAAGCTCCCGAGTGCAAATCTATATACAGAGTAAGGCGGCAGGAAGGGGTGTCCTCACCGAGCTCGTGGACCGTGTCCATCCCTGAGAACGGGTTTCACACCGCTGACTCTCACCTTCGTTGGGTAGGTCCATTGTGCAACTTGTGGAGGGGGGTTCCTTTTTTTAAAAAAAATTGTTGTTTTTTTTTTACAAATTGAGTTTGACACCTGAGGTGAAGGAAATCGGGGAGTGGGGTGTGGTTGACTTCGTCGAATTCTGTCTCTTTTTTCGTATTACAAAAGGACAAAACGGGGGTCACAGGGGAAATGAGAGCATCAGTTCATGGCTGTCGTGGGGGCGGGGCCCAGGGCGCACGGTGGGGCGCAGGGGTGGGGGTTGTGCTGCTGCTTCGGGGCGCTCGGGCTCCGGCAGCGGCGCTCAGGGCGAGCTGGCCGGGCTGATGGTGGGGCTGCTGGCGTCCGAGCGGCTGTAGTCGCTGAGCGAGCCGGTGCGCGAGCCCCCGCCGCGCCGCTGCAGCATGCCCGGGTGGAAGTTGGCGTGGCGGCGCGCGTGCTTGGTCAGGTGGTCGCTGCGCATGAAGCGCTTGTCGCAGATGGGGCAGCTGAACTTCTTCTCGCCCGTGTGCGTGCGGTAGTGCCGCGCCAGCTCGTCCGAGCGCGCGAACTTCTTGCTGCAGTCCGGCCAGCTGCAGGCGAAGGGCCTCTCACCTGCGGGCGACACGGGCACAGAGTCAGGACGGGTGCGGCTCCCCCTCCCCGCGCCGCGGGTGCCCGCGCGACCCCAGGGCGCGCCCCTCCGCAGCCGGGCCGCCCCCACCCTGCGCCGGGCCCTCTCTGTGCCCCATGACCGCCAGGGTGTGACAGATCCTTCAGGCCAGAGGCGCGCACGCCTGTGCCCTCCCGCTCGCAACTGGGGAGGGAAGCCGACCTCTCCCAGGATCTAACGGTCGCATCACCGGCGCTGTGGCAGCAAGAGCCAAGGACTCCAGCCGTGGCCCCCTCTAAGTACACAGCAGGGCTTGCCACACAGCCTGTGCAGAGCCTGTGGTCCTTGGCCTGTGGTGGCCCCAGGAGGGCTCGGACTCCTGGGAGAGTCTAGCTGCCTCCTCTCGCTGGCCTCACAGGAGCCCCTCTCTGAGCCCCACACCGGGCAGGGCCTCCAGACAGACCGTGGCACCCTCCTCAGCACGCGGTCCTGCCCCCGCGGCTGCAGCATGAGGGCGTCTGCCCCAGCCGTCTCCAGGGCCTGAGAGTCTGTGACCAAGACGTGTGGTTCAGCTTCACAGCCTCCACCTAGAGTCTGCTGCTCCTGTTCTCCAAGAAGCCCCAAGGTCATGGCCAACAGGACGGGAAGCGAAGAGGCTCCTGCCCAACCAAGCAGGGTACTGGACAAGGGTGGCTGCCCCGGACACCCCGGGACAGAGAAGTAGCAAAGGTCAGCTGCGGCCAGTGCCCCACCCCCTCCCTCCCATCCACGCTCAGAGCAAGAGACAGGCCTGCCTTTACCCAGGATCGTTCTGAGCCCCAGGCAGCGACACCAACTGCTCAGGAAGGACCAGCAGGGGGCCTGGCGCCCCAGACTGCAGCCCTCCTGGCCCTGGAGTGGCCACGCAGCCGCCCTCCCGGCGCGTCCTTGGAGCTGGCCCACCTGTGCCCAGCTGAGGAGATCCACGCTGCCCGCCACAGAGGAGCCCATCACACTTAAATATAAACAGACACCCAAGGATGGCCGGACGGCCAAGGAAAACTGGCGGCCTGCAAGCGACAGGCCAAGATCCACAAAATCGCCGCCTCCAGCGGAAGAAGAATAAAGTCAGCCAACAGAAGAGAGCATTAACCTAAAAATCCCGAAGAGCATTCTTGGAGAAACGGCGGACAAAACTTGATGCATAAAGCAAACAGGACGCCATAAAAAGGAAGTCCAGAGAACAAAGAAATAAGTGTTTAGAAATGGAGAGTGTCTTTGCCCAAACAAAACTTCCATGGAAAAGCTGGAAATATACTCAAGGAAATATCCCAGAAAAGAATGAACAGAAAAAGAGCTCTAGAAAATATGTCAGTGGCACTGTTTGCTTAGTCAGGCTGAAGTTGAGGGCTGCGTGCGGCTGTATTTGCTGTCCTTACTGATTTATGTTTTGGGGGGAAGGGCGTGTGCGGGGGGGTGGAGGGTGGGTAGAAATCAATAGGAAAGCGAACCACCATTTCCCAAACATCTGTGACAGGTACGAACAGGAGAGGCTGGAAGTTCGGCGTCATGGGGGATCAATCCTGGGCGCACCACATCTAACGGCAGGCAGTGAGCAAAGGAAGAGAAAGGGGAAGAGAGGAGATCACTAAAGAGATAACAGGACACACGAAGGGACAGAGCTGGCACAGGTACCAAGTCGCACTGGGTAAACGAGGAACGGGTCCTTCCAAGTTAACCTCTCACAGTCCAGTAAAAATAAGGAAAAAACGAGAAGCCGGGGGAGGGAACTATGGAGGTGGCGGGGCTGGGGGGGGTGGTCTCAGGACAAGAGTGAGGCAGAGACCGGCGCGGGGACGGGGGGACACGGGGGGCAGACGGCCAGGACACACACAGGGAGAGAGTCCCATGCACCAGAGAGGACGACCACGAGGCCAGACACATTTCAGGTCACGGTGAAGGCACACGCTCTGCTCTGGGGGAAAGAAGGCAATTAGAAACTCCAGGAAAAACAGAAGACCTGCAAGACAATTGTAGTCTGTGAAGCAAGCTAAAAGGTCACGCGCTTATGAGCAACCAGGAAGGGCGCCGAGCCTCTTTTCTAGGGGCTTTTTCTATGTGTGTGTTTTTTTTTATTCCTCACAACGGCCCCATGAGGACGGAGAAGGCACAGGCGCTGGCCTAGGGAAGGGCTCTTACTTAACGCGGTAGCAGTCACGTGAGCGGTGACCTAGTTAGTTGTCAGTGTTTGGAATCAATCTTCGAGAGGGAGCCCACGCAGCTGACTCATGGCCGCAGCAGAGCATGTGGATTTAAGGGGAAAGGAGAGGTGCACACGTGCGTCGTCAAAAGGGATCTCTAAATGAGGTTAAAGGTATGAGAATAATCAACGGAAGAGTTAATGCTCTGGTCATCCACTCAGGAGGAGTCCAGAGCAGAGGGAGGAATACTTAGCTTATTTATGGAAGTAACAAAAATCAAAAGAGAGAGCAAAAATCAGAGTGGTGTTAGTCTCTCGGGAGTAAGGCTGGATTGAGAACAGAATTCTTTGTTGTTGTTGTTACAAGCGCTTCCACGTTCTGTGTCTTTTCTAAAAAATCATACGCATTTATTGCCTTGATAACAGTAAAAAAAAAAAAAGGGGGGATGTTTAAGTAAAATTCTTTAAATATCTAGCTGGTTTCCCAAACCATGTTCAAAGAACCATTAGAACTGAATAAATTGCTAATGGGCCCCAGGGCAGGAAAAAAAATCTTGTCAACAAAAACCTTTGAGAAATGCTGCAGGCTGATTTCACTCTAGGAAAATCACAACACGTGTTTGTCATTGTGCTTGGAAAGGCCCAGCATTCAACAGAATGGTTTCATTTCGTGTGACCGGGTGCTGAGTCCAAGAGTTTGGGGCATCGGGTGCGACAGATGAGGCTCAGACTCTGTGTCCCTGGTGTATTGATGGTGTGGCCACGAACAAGTGACTCATCGCCTGAGGTGGTTCATTAGCGCCCCCAAGAGGTATGTCCAAGCCTTGATGCTTGAAACCTCTGAATGTGTCCTGTGGCAAAAGGGTCTCTGTGGCCCTGGCCAGGTACCTTGGTTGGTTGGAGCGTCGTCCCATGCACCAAAACATTACAGGTTCTATTCCCACTCAGGGTACAAATCTTGGTTGCGGGTTCGATCCTCGGTCAGGGCACATACAGGAGGCAACCGACTGATGTTTCTCTCTCTCTCTTCCTTCTTTTCCCTCTCTCTCTTCCTTCTTTTCTCTCTCTCTCTCTCTCAAATCAATACACATACCCTTGAGTGAGAATTAAAAATATATATGTATAAAAAGGTCTTTGCCACTATAATTCAGGCATGGATCTTGAGACGGGTCACAAGTGTCCTTAGAAGGGAAGAGAAAAAAGGACACAAAGAATAGAAAGCCACGTGAAGAAAGAAGGAAAGACTGTTGCAGTGTGTCTACCAGTCAAGGTGCGTGAAGGATGGCGATGACTGCGGGGAGCTGGGGGACACGCCTGAGATGCATTCTCTCCCGGAACCTCCGGGGGGACCGAACACTGCCGACACCTGGACTGGCCACAGACTTCTGCCCTCCCAAAGGCTGAGAGAGCCCACTTCCATTGTTCCCAGTCTGGAGCCCCTCACGGCTGCCACAGGAAGCGAATGCAGGGCCCACCCTTCTTCTGAGGTCCCCCAGCGGCCCTTGGTCCCGCGCCCGGCAAATGCCAAACGCTGACTCCTGAAAATGTTACCTATTACTGTTGCTCTTGTCTGTTATTTCCATCAACTAGGTCTTCTCAGATTTGACAAAGGAGGAACCACCCAGATCCAGACTCACTCTCGCTTCCTAATAAGCCCTGGGCCCTTGTTGAGGGTTTACCCTTTTCTTGGAAATCCTTCGGCTTCTACTGTGGAAGGCAAGTTGGCTGGCGGGGGGCCGGGGGGAGGGGTTGTTAATTACAGACAGGCTCCGTGGTGAGGGCTGGTGCCGGGCAGCCTGGCCTGGCGTCACCACGCGGCCAGCACACAGCTCGTGGCCTGTCCAGGCCTCAGCAGCTCAACACTTTTATTGAGCACAAATGCTATGCCTGGCCCTGAGGCCGTGGTTGTGACGCAGACAGACAGGGTCCGCCCGGCTCTAGGCACTATACACTGTCTGCCCAGCCCAGGAGGGAAGCCGGCCCACGCACTGGCCCACAGACAGCCGGGTAACATGCTTAGAAGTTACGATTCGTGCTGGCATGGGGCAGCAGCAGGGCCTGGCTGGGTTGGCCTCTGGGTGGCGATGTTCAAGTGGCACCCAGGAGGCTGACGAGGAGCAGCTGGGGGACTCGGGACCGCAGCCTGGGCAGGGGACAGCGGGCCGAGGACGGCGCTTCTCACACCTGCAGCGAGGGCCCCACGACGTTCATTTACGAGGCTTATGCCCATTGATGAAAACGGAAACAAATTTAAACTCCAGTACACATTCCAGTAGCTGTCAGAGGGATGATGTCATCGCGCACTAAGGAGCCTCTGGAATATTCCATTGTATTGTTTGGAGAGAAAGAAGGACCGATGATGTTATTATTGTGAAAAGAGAGTTTTCACCTCATGGCCCCAAGAACGGGTCTCAGTTACCTACAGGTGTCCCTGGGCCTTGCTTAGAACATCCCGCCTCTAGGGACCCACCCAGAGTGCTGCGCTCGGCTGGGTGCGGGGCGGGGGGTGCCCCCGGAGTGCATGGGGGGCCCTACAGAAAGCTGGCCCACTGGACTGAGAAATGCTGCATCTTGTGCGGGCATTTCCGTGTTGCTGGGCTCGGATTCTGCACCTGCCTCCTCCTGGACATGGGGCAGAAGCCAGCACTAGCCCCGAAGGGCTGCCGCAGGGACAGCACGCTCCCCCCAGAAGTGACCCTGGCCCTCCTGACTATTCCAGGACCCTGACGGGAGCTCCTCCTGCCCTCCACGGCGCCCAGGAGCCTAAGTGTGAGCTGCCGTGCTCCGTGCGGCTGCCCCCACTTGCAGGAGGGAAGGCTGTTTGGGGGAGGGGGCTGTGGGACAGGATGCTGCGAGGGGCTTGTGGGAGGGCGGGCAGGAAGGAAGGGGGCTGAGTCCATGTCTTGTGGGGAGCTGTGTGCACACGGAGGGGGTGATGGAGGTTGGGGAGGGCCGA